>JAHCHA010012856.1:138203-235494 GCA_027742795.1 Vigna hirtella
CCCTCGGTAATTACCGAAGGCTTTTGGCCCTCGGTAATTACCGAAGGGCAGAAGCCCTCGGTAATTGTTAGCGACAGGAGATTTACCGAAGGATTTTTGGCCGTCGATAAGCCTTCGGTAAACACCCTTTATCGACGGCTTACGGCACTTTCCGAGGGCTTCTGGCCTTCGGTAATGCCCAACTTTCTTGTAGTGTTTGTTTAAATGTTTTTCGCAAAGTAGATGACTTTAAAAACTTTCTTGAAACACAAAGAAAAAGATTTTTAAGTGCAGCGGAAATAAAGTTGATTAAACGCAGTACAGAGTCGATTAAGTAAAACTGTAGGGATAGAAAAATCAAACACTGCTATATATATTGGTTCGGCCAAACCTACATCCAGTGTCCTTCCTCACCAGGAAGCAAATGCACTATAATGATCAAGGTTTTTACAACAAGACTTTTATATAGACCTCCATGTCAAAAATATAAAACACCTCTCTAATCCTCTAATCAAAATATAGGCATACAACACACAAAGACCAGCAACAAGATGTCCCCTCTCCTGCCGTCTTCAACCCTTTGAGAAACCCCTAAAAGTCCAGAACATAACACGTCCTCTTCCTGTAGTCACAACAGGGCAACAACACCAATCTTCACAAGATTGAATTCCTGATCAACAAAACAGACACCTTCACTGCAGATTTGATCAGACAGTAAAAGCACACAATCCTTGCTCTTCAAGTTATCTCCCAATATGAACACCACAGTATTCTTTCAGAGCTCTTGGAGCTTTTCCCAAATCTGTAAGACAACACTAATATGAAAATTATCACATAATTTGTTATATTCTCAAAACTTCTTACAGAATTCAAATTTGCGTCAATATATAGTTTTTCACAATTCTGACGCTCTTCAGTCGACTTTGCCACTAATGAAGTCCAATACATTCATGGTAGTTATAACAGTTAGTAGCAGTCATAGCAATTAATTGATTACGCAATTAATGTTTGGTCAAACATATTTAAACATAGTCGTTAGATACTTTAAGACAAGCATTAACAGAATTTCAAAACATAACAAACTTAGTTGAATGGCTTGCACACATAGTCGACTTTGTAACAGTTAAAAACATAGTTTTGAAAAACTTTTTCTTCAAAAATTCTCACAGCAAACTTTGAAAAAGTTTGTCCAAAGCCACCAGTTTTAATCGACTTACTTCATAATGAAGTCGACTTAAAACTGTTGTTTTGCTACAAAATTTAAGTTCAACTAAAGTGCATGTGGTTTTTCTTTTCCAAAACAATTTTCATGCAATCGCAGATTAAATCTCACATATATAACATAGTGAATTGCAATGATCAATACAACACAAACATGTTCTCATATAATCATAATCATGAAAGTAATGAACATGTAACACATAAACACGTGTGTTATTAATTATGTGTTGTCATCATAAAAAACTAGAAGCTCTGAGATTGTAGGTTCAGCTAAACCAATGCTTCCCCTATCAACAATCTCAACAAGTTTTTCTCAAAGATATTAATTGGATACCAGTTAAATCTATGGAAGAAATCTAACATAATTTTCAATCTAAAATTCTAACATTATTTTCAATCTAAAATTTGAAGTCAATAAATTTATGAATGTACTCTCCTTGTCACAGATAATCACATAAGAAAGAATGTATTCTCCCCCTTAAGTATAGGCATGTGAAATATCTAAAAAATATGTAATGCTCCCCCTGTCATTATGCATGTTTCATATTTAAAACCCAGATGCTCAATGCAGTATTCATAGAATATAACAGAGCATTTATTGACATTTGACAGATTTTGTATAAGTTAGAAAACATGTAAGCATATCATTACAATATCAATACAACAATCTCAGTATAATCTCTCAAACATTTCAATCAATTATAACATAGAGATATAATAGATATAAAACAATCAACAGTATGTAATCAATAAAGAGATAACAGTATTCCAACTCAAGGAATTTTTTTAACCCCTGTTAACCACAGCCGATTGTTCCACATTCATAATCAACTTCATTACTTTTTATTAGAGTTGAATCTCTAGTATTGTTTATCCATAAGCAATGTTCCTGCAAAAACCTTTCAAGATCCTTTCCAGATCAAGCATTTTATAATCATTGTAATATAGGAATTGTTACAGGTAAGAAATGAATATGCAAAAGTATTAATATAACAATAAACAACAGCATAATCAATTTCATCCAACACAGAATTGACTTCAATCATATATAAACAAATTCAATTTTAAAGTCAATACTAATCGAATTAAAACTAAAAATCTGACTTCATTAATATTGATTTGTAATTACAATCAGATAACCAAAACACAATATGGCATAAGAAGCCAACTACAAATTAACACGAAAAACATTAAGCAAGTATCTAGAAACACACAACCTAAACACAAGACAATCAAAATGTATGACACTAGACTATAAACACAAGACCCCTATTCTGTTTCAAATGACTCTACAATCTTTAATAGAAACAAGGGTTTTGTGTAGCTCGTGTGAAACAGACTCAAGATAAGGATACATAGGCGCGAACCAGGATACACTCAACTAGGTCCATTCAAATTTTCAAAAGTAGTAAGCCCATGACAAAGATATCTAGTCGATTTCATTAATTTCAAAGTTGACTTCTGTTATGACAAAAGGTTTTCACAAAACAGAAACACACATACAATGACATGTAATCGACTATGTACTTAATCCAATCGATTAAAAGTTGTAAAAATTGATTTTCACATAACAACAATCACAATCAATCAATCAATCAATCATACAATCATCAAACAATCATTCAGATACATATCATACATGATGCAATAAGAAAATTATTTTTACCGCTTTTAGATACTCAAGAAATTTGATATAACCATGTTAGTTCATCCTTGAGTTCTGCATTTTCACAGCATATACTTTCTTGCAAAAACACTTAAATTTTTCGATGTTGGTACCCATTGGAACTTGGGTCCGGTCTGGTTAGTTGCAGATAGATGTTCCTTGGGAATCCACTTATATTTCCCTTTTGGAACTCTAACCTTTCTGTAGTAACAGTTTCTAACAGTGTGCCCTATGTTATTATAGTAAAAACATGCATGTGTAATAGGTTTACTGATATCTGCAAATTTCTTTGTATTTGTTCTGTTACTCTGAGATTTGTAGCCAATGCCTTGTCTGAATACAGCTCTTCCAGAGGCCTTCAGTACAACATCTAAATTGTCTCCGCCCTGTGTGAATTTTGCTAACGTGCAGGTCAAGTAATGAATCTTTTCAACCAATACAGGACAGTTCTGGCATTCTTTTTCAACATGTTTTGACTCAGCATCACTCTTCTTTGCAGACTCTAATGCATCATTTAATTTATTTTCCAGTCTTTCATTCTCCTCAACCAGATTTTTGATTCTGTGCTCAAAGTCTCTTCTTTGAGATATAAGTTGATTGACCTTATATTGTAGTCGCACAACCTCTACATGAACCTCTTGAAATGCATCACGCAACATGTCATATTTGATTTCTACAGGTTCATTTTTGAATTCGTCATCATTGTCATAATCATTGATTGCAGATCCAACCATGAAGCAGATGTTGGATTCTTCTTCAACATTGCAGTCTTCATCACTTGAAGAATCTGAATCACTGTTTTCCCAAGCAATATATGCACTCTTTTGTTTCCTGCTTTTCTCTTGAACCAATCTTATGTTCCCATTCTGCTTGGCTTTCAGATCTGAACACTCATGCTTGATATGTCCTTCTTTTCCACATTCATAGCATTGGATGACAGTGGTTCTGGACTCCTTTCTTCCTCTTGAGAAACCTGTATTGTTAGTGGAAGAACTATTATTTTTCATAAAATGATTGAATTTTCTTACCACCATACTCATCAATTCTTTGTCATGCACATGCAGATCAGTCTCTGAGTCAGATTCTGGTTCAGTAGTCTTTGAAGCTTTTCGGCTTGTGGCTTTCAGGGCTATTGATTTTTTTTCTTCAATTTCTTCTTCCTTCTTCAGCCTTCGAAGTTTTAACTCATGCTCTCTGAGTTTTCCAAATAAGGTTGCCATGTTCATGCTGGTCAGATCTCTTGATTCTGATATAGCAGTAACTTTCGGCTGCTAGCTCCGATTGAGGCTTTTCAAAATTTTAATGTTGATTTCTTCCTTGTCAAATACTTTTCCTAGAGCCATAAGATGGTTGAAAATTTGTGTGAATCTTTTCTGGACTTCATAGATTGTCTCCCCTTCTTTCATTTTGAATAATTCGTACTCCTGAATGAGTGAATTTTTTCTGGCTCTTTTCACCTCATCTGTTCCTTCATGAGTTACCTCCAAGACTTCCCACATTTCTTTTGTTGTCTTGCATTGTGATATCCTGAAAAATTCATCCATTGTTAGTGTGAGGCTATTACATTCCTAGCTTTAACATCATATTGTGCTTTGCGATTCTCATCTTGAGTCCACTTAGAAAAATTTGTCAAAACAACTTTTCCATTCAAAACATGAGCAGGTTCATATAGACCATTTATGATTGCATCCCAAACACTTTTGTCCACGGATTCAAGAAAGATCTGCATTCAAATTTTCCAAAAAGCATAGTTTTCACCAGCAAATAGAGGTGGTCTATTTGTTGATGCACCTTCACCAAAGGTTTGAAAATTAGAAGTCATTATCCAAGATCAATCGATTTAAAAGAAAACGTAATCGACTAGTTTTTCAAATATTTTATGAAAACCAGCTTTGATACCAATTGTTAAAATAGAATGGCTTAATTTTCAACACCAAGAGGGGGGTGAATTGGTGAAATACAGAAACAATGTTTTCTTTAAATCTTTTTCGCAAAGTAGATGACTTTAAAAACTTTCTTGAAACACAAAAAAAAGATTTTTAAGTGCAGTGGAAATAAAGTTGATTAAACGCAATACAGAGTCGATTAAGTAAAAGTGTAGGGATAGAAAAATCAAACACTGCTTTTTATATTGGTTCGGCCAAGCCTACATCCAGTGTTCTTCCTCACCGGGAAGCAAATGCACGATAATGATCAAGGTTTTTACAATAAGGCTTTTATAGAGACCTCCACGTCAAAAATATAAAACACCTCTCTAACCTTCTAATCAAAATATAGGCATACAACACACAAAGTTCAGCAACAAGATGTCCCCTCTCCTGTTGTCTTCAACACTTTGAGAAACCCCTCAAAGTCCAAAATGCAGCACGTCCTCTTCCTGTAGTCACAACAGGGCAACAACACCAATCTTCACAAGATTGAATTCTTGATCACCAAAACAGACACCTTCACTACAGATTTGATCAGACAGTAAAAACACACAATCGTTGCTCTTCAAGCTATCTCCAAAGATGAACACCTCGGTCTTCTTTAAGAGTTCTTGGAGCTTTTCCCATATTTGTAAGACAACACTAATCTGAAAATTATCACACAATTTGTTAGATTATCAAAAGTTCTTACAGAATTCAAATTTGCGTCAATATATAGTTTTTCACAATTGTGACGCTCTTCAGTCAACTTTGCCACTAATGAAGTCGAATACAGTCATGACAGTTATAACAGTTAGTAGCAGTCGAAGCAATTAATTAATTACGCAATTAATGCAGTTGATTCACAATTAATGCTTGGTCAAACATATTTAAAAATATAGTCGTTAGGTACTTTAAGACAAGCATTAAAAGAATTTCAAAACATAACAAACTTAGTCGAATGACTTGCGCACATAGTCGACTTTATAACAGTTAAAAACATAGTTTTCAAAAACTTTTTCTTCAAAAATTCTCACAGCACACTTTGAACAAGTTTGTGCAAAGCCACGAGTTTTAGTCGACTTACTTCATAATGAAGTCGACTTAAACTACTGTTTTGCTACACAATTTAAGTTCAACTAAAGTGCATGTGGTTTTTCTTTTCCAAAACAATTTTCATACAATCACAGATTAAATCTCACATATATAACATAGTGAATTGCAATGATCAACACAATACAAACATGTTCTCATATAATCATAATCATGAAAGTAATGAACATGTAACACATAAACACATGTGTTATTAATTATGTGTTGTCATCATAAAAAATCAGAAGCTCTGAGATTGTAGGTTCAGCTAAACCAAATCTTCCCCTATCAACAATCTCAACAAGTTTTTCTCAAAGATATTAATTGGATACCAGTTAAATCTATGGAAGAAATCTAACATAATTTTCAATCTAAAATTCTAACATTATTTTCAATCTAAAATTTGAAGTCAATAAATTTATGAATTTTTATTTATGATTATTCAATTTTCTTATTTTTACTTAATATGAAATTTAAATTTACATTTATATTCTAACACTTTCATAATCTTTTGTTTTTAACTTTTCTTTAAAAATAACATCTCTTTTCATGGACTCTTTAAATCCTCTCGCCTAAAACTCCACACTTATCGGTCAAAAAAGGAAAATAAAAACATATGATATTAGTAAGGGAAAAGATACTTTTAATTTAGTATATTTAGCACAACCTTCATTTCTTTTGGTTTTTAGAGACGAAAAGAGTTGGAATGCAGATGCACCCTGTTACTGCTTAGCAGAACATCAACAACACATTAACTACTTCAAAGTTTCCGAAACCTTTTCTTCGTTGGTTAAGATTAAGAATTAGTACTTCTTCAATGAGTTAATACATCTATACTTAAACAAAAAAATTAAAATAAGAATGAAAAAGACAAGGATCTCTTTACTAAAATTATTCTAATGTAGCTAATAAGAAATAAAATTTGCAGCCATGTCCATTTTTGTTAGCCAATTAATTGTACGTTTTCTAATGGTGCCATAAGAAAAGAAAAGTGTATTTTTAAAAGAGTTTTGTAATGAGAGAAAAGAAATGAATTGCAAAATAAGATAGTTTATATATATATATATATATATATATATATATATATATATATATATATATAGTAATATTTAACTAGAAAACTTCCTTAATTAATATACTTCAGAAGAAGAAACGCTTCCGAAGTAAATAAAATAAGGAGCTTCCAAGTTTGTTTTTGCACAATACCTTCATTTTTAGCACAACCTTAAAATAATAAATTTATGAATTTTTAGCACAACCTTAGTTTAACTGAGGAGACTAATTTAAAAGTAATATATAAATAAAACCAAAAATACCTGAAAGTTATAAACATAAGAGTAAATAGCATTACAGTGTTTCTGAGCCACACCTTACTAAAAGGTAAGAAAAATAAAACAGCTTTATCCTATGCAATAGTTACAGAATTTTCATTTTTTGTGCCAGCGAAGCATAGTAAAACAAAGCCTTATTTCAATTGCAATTGACAGTAGATTTTTATTGTGCAGTATGCATTATAGAGATAGCAAAGGTTTCAGTTTCTGAAGAGAAGTTCATGTGACAGGCAAAGGATGATAAGGAAAAGGGACCAGGTACATTTCATCTTTTCTTCTCATTGTGAGTCCAAACACCTCACTCATGTTCAGTTCTTCACTTGTGATTCCACTGGGAAGTTTCCAATCAAAGTGATACAACAACATTGCAAGGGCAAGTTCAATAGTTCTCAGAGCAAATGTGCTGCCTGGGCAGATCCTTCTTCCAGCTCCAAAAGGAATGAACTCAAAATTACTTCCTTTATAGTCAATACTGCTATCTATGAATCTTTCAGGATAAAATCTCTCTGGCTCAGTCCAATAATTTGGATCTCTTCCAATTGTCCAAGCATTGATTATGACCTTGCTTTTGGCAGGTATGTGATAACCATGTATCTCACATGTTTGACCACATTCTCTTGGAAGCAAAAGAGGAGTTGGAGGGTGTAATCTCAAGGTCTCTTTGATAACTAGTTTCAAATATTTGACTTCATTGAGGGAATTTTCATCAACCATTCCCTTCTCTCCGAACGCCTCTCTCAGTTCAGATTGTGCTTTCATCATTATTCTCGGATCCTTTACCATTTCAGCCATTGCCCAATCTATGACTGTTGCTGATGTCTCACCTCCAGCAGCAAAAATATCCTGAAAAATTAATTTATAAATGGAGTAAACTACAATCATTCCCTTAAGGTTTCATCAAATTATCCTCCATACTTGTCACTTTTATCCCTATAAAAATCCTTTAATTATTTCAAACAGATTACACTGAAACCACCTATTATTACTCAAGAAACACATTATACCATATGCCCCTACGAGGAGGTTGATGCAAATGTTAAAGATGGACAAGAGTCATGTTCAACTCAAGAGGCCCCTGAGGACCTTAGAGTAATTCTCTGTCCAATGATATTAGGACAGTGCAAACATGCCCAAACAGTTAAAGGACAATCTACATGATGCAAAAATTATATGGCAAATGTTCCACTCCTACAAAGATAAGACATAAAGGCACACACATTTATCTTAGCAATTGTACTGTAGTAACCTGTATGAGCAAGATTGTGTTCGTAAAAGAAAATCCATACCAGAATAATGGCCTTGATATTGTTTCTAGTTAAGGAAAAATCCTGCTTGCTATCATCCTCATATTGTATGAGAACATCCACAAGATCTTCTGCTTCAATCTCGTCATCTTTGGCCTTAGACTTTGTCTCCTTATGCTCACTGATAATGTTTTCCAGTATCTGATCAAGTTGTTGATGAAACCTCTCAAGCTTATGTTTCATACCAGTGACAAGTTGCAGCCAAACAGCAGAAGGAAAGAAATCACCTATGTTGAAACCTGCAGAAAGTTTTGTGGTTTCTTTAATCACTGATATAAATTTCTCATGGTCTTTGCATTTCTTTCCAAAGGCAGACCTTGAAGCAATTGTATAAATTGATGAAAGAACAGCTTCAGTGAGGTTGATGGGGGATCCTTTATGCGCATCTATCCATTTGACAAGATTGAAGACATCCTCTTCTCTGATTGGCTGGTATGAATTGACACGTTTTAGGCTTAAAAGCTCCAATGTGCAAATTTTTCTTAACTGCCTCCAATAATTTCCATAAGGAGCAAAGGCTATGTTTGTGCAGTTGTAACTGATTACATCAATAGCTAGGACTTTAGGCCTTGTGGCAAAGTTAATATCATGGGTTTTCATCACTTCCTTAGCACACTCAGGGGATGAAATGACAATGGTAGAAACCTCTCCAAGTTGAAGATGCATCAAGGGTCCATGTTTTAAGGCCAGGTCTCTTAATTTTCTATGGGGCTGAGAGCATAAAAGATTATGTATATTACCTATGATAGGTAGCTTTCTAGGTCCATCCGGCATCTTACGAGATGTTTCCTCAGCTTTTGTGTTTCCTATTTTTCTCAGTATGATACTTACGAAGATGAAGAAGAAAAGACCAGAAACGTAGAGGACTAATTCAGCCATGGAAAAGATGTGTAGTGTTATGATCCTTCTGTCCCTTTATATACACACCACGTTTGCTTAATATATGTATGTAGTGATACATTTGTTTATTATTAATGTTTTTTCATATCATAAATGTCTTATCACATGCAATTAAACTAATAACAGAAGGAAACCAAATGGCTCTATCCTCTCTTGTCTTGTCCGTTCTTTCATTAAATTTAATTGCTTTTGATTAATCAAAATCGACATCGATTTTAATCTTGGTACGGAGTTTGGTATTATTCTTTCATAAAATTTAAAACTTTACGAATTTTAAATTATTTATTTAAATAACATATTTTAAATCCTAGGTGAAAATAAATTAGACTTTTAAAATTTAATAGTCAAATTCAACTACTTAAAAATTTAAAATCACTTGTATATAAAAATAAAATCAATTAAAATCAGCTACAAAATATTATCAATATTGATTTTATTTTAAACTTTCAACAATTATTTGATATATTAATAATTCTTTTAATTTGATGGTAATTGAAATATTTAACCAAACAAAAAAATTAAAACTCATTAAATTTGAATTTTCTTATGCAAACAAAATATTTGAAAAATAAAAAAATTTAAATGAAATTAATTTAAATTTAATAAAATTGAATGTTTTTGAAATTGAGAAATTCTTATCCAAACACAATATTAGAGTATTCTTAAATCTAAGAGATATTTTTACAAGAAAAGAAAAAGGAAAGGAGAAGTTGAGTCATGTTAAAAAATGCAGATTTCTATTGTTGGTCTGAACCTACTAGTATCTGTCTGTTTATATTTGTTTATGCAGACATTAGTCAGCATTCCACAAATAGTTGCTGAATATGAGTTTAACGGTACAAGGATGTCATTTTCTTCAGCTCATAGATTACTTCTTTTAATTGCCCAATGACAACAAATACATGATTAAAACAATGAAGAAAGCTCGTGAGTTTCAGTATCATTTTTTTGTATTTGAAATTCCTCAGGAACCATGACACATTTTGAAGAAGAGAAGCAGATTAAAGTTGAAATCTCTCCAGAATTTTAATGGTTAGTAGACACTTATCAAGTTCTCTTCTTTTATTTCATGTATCTCAAACTACTATAAATAATGAAAACTTACGAGAGGGGTAAACAAACTCTATAATTAATTCATTCTAATTTATTGGTATTTTTCTCAATTAATGTACATAACAACTATCGGTTTAAAAATGTTATCACTTTGGTACTTTACTACGTCACTATCTTTTACTAAAATGTTTCAGTTATACATTTGTTTCCGTACATTTTTTTTCTTTTTAACCCGTTAGACAAATTTTGAAATTTCGAAATTTTAACTAAATTAATGAGGTTCATAATATTCTAAAATTTAAAATCTTTTAATTATTTATCTAAACAGAACATTTTATTATAAGATATTTCAAATTGTAAAAATAAATTACCATATTAAAATTTCATATCCAAATCTAGTTAAAAGTTATCATAACATATTGAGAGTAATGATTCACTATGAAAAGAGAATATAAAAAGAAAAATATTGGATATTGAGAGTAATGATTCACTATGAAAAAGAGAATAGAAAAAGAAAAATATTGGACATGATGCCAAATACAAAACAGAAAACATAAGTCTCTATGTGAAAATTTTTTAAACATTAATTATATTTCAACCACCTTTATGATACAATGGGGGTTTTTTATTTGGTTGGTACCTCCATAATCAAACATGTGGCCAAATCTCTTAATTTTGTTTGTGCTAAAGTCTCAATCTCACAACAGGTTGTGCATGTGATCAGTATTTTTCTATTAGCTTATTATTAATTGTGTATATATTTCTGTTCTCCTATAAAAACTTCGGATTAAATTCCAAAACAGTTCAATTGAACCACCTTATCCTGTTATCTTAATTTTGACACATTATACTGTAAAATTTGTAAGTTATCATAGGTTAGTAATCTGCAAAACATTTATTACAAAATACATATGTTTAATCCTGTAACAATTAACTATGAAAAAAAATTGTTGTCATTATTTTCTAACAAAAGTATTATTTCTTATGTTTAATTGTAATATTGTCATCTTTTTTATATTAGCTTTCTAGGTCCATAGGTCATCTTACAAGATGGTTCCTCAGTTTTCTTATTTGTGTTTTTTATTTTTTTACTATGAGGCTTACGAAGATAAAGAAGAAAAGAGCTGAAACGCAGAGCACTAATTCAGCCATGGAAGCTTTGAAGAAGAGGAAATTACATAGTTGAAATCTAATATTAGTTTGAAGCTAATAGACTCTTATAGACACTAATCAGCGTTTCACCAATAGTATGTACATATTGATTTATGTGTACGTTTATTTTTAAATTTTGGGGGTGGTGTTGATTTTTAAATTTTGGGGGGTGGTGTTGATTTTTCCTAATCCAGAAGTCCCAAGAGGATACAAATATTTATGAATTTCCTCCTCTTTCTACACATACTTCAAATGGAAGGCCATCCATGTGACCATTCCGTATAAACAAATAAAAAGTGAGGTTTCCAATCAAATGATTCTCTTGTGTTCTATATCCAATGATTCTCTCAATTGAATTCCTTTTTCTCTTATGAGTTAAAGGTAGGTAGTGCCAGCTCTATTCATCACAATGTTTCCAATATTTCCCAAACACTACATAATTTTGAATGTAGTTGGTCCATGTCCTTCTAACTTTTATATTGTCCTTCTCTACTCCAGGATATTATTGGTTTCGTGTCCCAACTCTCCATCCATCTATATTACTATAATTATTTAAATTCTTTAGTTTCCATGTGCTTCTAACTTTTATAATTACTGCTATCTGGAAGCTCCTCCGAATGTTGGTGTCCAAAAATCCACTATGCTTTCATGAGTTACTGGGAATGTGCTTGAAACAGCCACAAAGCATAGCCCTCGGCTTCTTAGATCCTGCTTTGGACCCTCAGTTTCCTTACATTTACCGGAATTCTGCATCAAAAGGCAAAAAATGCATTATAATTTTCCAAATCTGGAAGAAGTTTAATTTGGTTTTTAATTTGGTTTGTGGCCAAGTCTCAATCTCACAAGTTGTGCATGTACTTTTCTATGAAAAGCTTATTATTAATTGTGTATATATTTTTTTTTCTCACGTAAAAACTTCGGATTCTCCTACATTTGGTTGTTCCGTGTTAGATTTGTTTTATGTTGAGGTGAATGCTACTTTATTAAATTCCAAAATAGTTTAATTCAACCACCTTATCTTATTAGTTTATTACATTATTGTGTAAAATTTGTAAGTTATCTTATGTTAGTAACCTGCAAATCATTTATTATAAAATACATATTTTTAACCCTGTAACAATTAACTATGAAAAAAAAAATTATTGTCATTATTTTCTAACAAAAATATTATTTTGTATGCATGATGAAAAGAAAGATAAAGTATATGTATGTTTATAAATAATTCGGTTAAGAGTTTAACTAAATAAGTTTGTTAGTGTAGTAATAGTCTTTTTTGTCCCTAGATTTGCTTATTTTTCTTAATTAGGTCCATCCTTTTAAAAGTGTGTCAAATTAGTCTTCATGTAGTAAATTTTCAGTTAACTTTGTCCCTTCCCTTAAATATGTACCAACAGCGTTAACTTTTTTTCTCTTTCTCCTCTGATTCTCTACAACATTGCAGACTTTTTCTTTCTTGTCAGCTTTTGGTCTTTTTTCCCTTTTCTTCTTTCAACCATACACTACAAGAATAATTGATATTACCGACGGTCCTAATTCATCGGTAATGTATCAAATCCGTCGGTAATTGTCGTTTACCGACGGTCAAAATACCGTCGATAAAAACGTTGTCGGTAACCTTTACCGACGGATATTTCAGCCGTTGGTAATTACCGAAGGCTTTTGACATTCGGTAAAGCCATCGTTAATTATCGAAGGCTTCTAGCCTTCGGTAAATCGGTCGGTAATTATCGCGATCTGGTTCATCTTCTTCTTCTTCTTCTTCCTCCCTTTGTGTCATTTTTTTTTTCGTTTTCATGAACTCCGCCACCAAAAAAGCATCACGCCAGTAACAAACTAATTTCCAAAGAATGAAACAACCAATTTATTTTCAATAGTTAAAATCATAGGGAATCATGGAGAGTTTCTCTGCAATTCTCAGATTTGTAAGAGAAATGTTCCTAATCGCAAAAATCAACTTTGCAATGGATCGCCAGAAAAGTTGAGCTCGCCGGAAAAGTTGAGCTTATCGTAAAGGCTGAAAAGTGGACAGTGGTGGTGGAGAGCAGCGGTGGTGGAGAGCAGCGGTGGTGGAGAGCAGCGGCGGTGGAGAGCAGTAGGAAGAAGTATTACACTAAGATGGAGAGAAATGAGAAGGAGAAATAAGTGTTTGCCACATATATTGGCATTGGATGCGAAACTGGGGCCGGAAAATTTCTGCTTTTTTACCGACGGTCAGAAGCCTTCGGTAAATCTCTCGGTAATGTCGTTAAGCGACATAATGGGCGGGAAAATTCCCGCTTTTTTTACCGACGGCCAAAAGCCTTCGGTAAATTTGTCGGTAATGTGCATGTCACTTACCGACGGTCTTACCGAAGGCCTTTGACTGTCGGTAAAAAAAATAAAAAAATCGTTAGTAATTTCGTTGGAAATTAAAATATATCGACAGATATTTATCCGTCGGTAACGGTAATATTAATATTTTTTATTGTGATAGTTTACTTTTTCACCTACTAAACTAATCATATATAAAACTCATACCCTTTTCTACTTTCCCTACCTCCCACATATTATATAAATACCATCATATATAACTACCTTCACCAACCTATTATATATATATATATATATATATACACCATTATATATCCCCATTTTCATTATTCTCACTTCTCTCACTCTCAATCTCTCTGCAAGTTATGATAATGTATTCCGGTGATGGCTCCTCCTTGGACCCCACGTTTTCCGGCACCAGTCTACAGTCACTCCTCTCTCTCAATCCTTTCCTTTTCGCGGATGGCTTCCCCACCTTGGTTTCCCTAACCGACGACCCAACCCTAATCCCGCAAACCATAGAGCCTCCAAAAATCCTTGTCCCTAAAACCGAACCCTCTCAACCTTTCAAATTCTTCCCCCAATACCATCCCACCCCCTTTCTCCGCCCCCGTAGCTCCGCTCCCCGGAGCAGCCTCAACCGAAACGGCAACGTTTGGAGTCCCCGGTGATCCCGCAGAGCAATCTGGCTCGGCAACGCAGATAGAAGCTGAGCGAGAAAACCCGGTGCTTGTAGAAACTGATGTCGTACGACAGGAAAATGGACCAAGGCACGCTCCTAGAGGAAGCATACAAGTACGTGAGGTTTCTTCAAGCGCAGTTTCGCGTGCTACAGTCGATGCCCTCCCATTCATCTTCTTCCTCGCCTTCCTTCCGCCAAAAATCAATAGTATTCGTGGATCTGGAGAAACTGAATCGCTTCCAGCTAGTACAGGTCCTGGTTAGCTCACCCATGGCACAGACCATGCTATATTCTCAAGGTTTTTGTGTCTTCTCTTTTGAACAGTTGTCTCTCCTCGAAAATTATCGGATAGGAGGCACCACCACCATAACCACGTTTCCTCCAAATCTATTTTCAACTAACCTTAGATTCTGCCTTCATTTCTGCACGCTTTCTTCTTCCCTTTAATGCACTTAACCTCACCACACTAAGATACAATCAACTAAGTCTTCAATGTTAGAGTTGTAGGAGTTATAGGAACTAAAGTTGAAGAAGAAAATAAGATAGTAGCTAGGAAAGAAAATAAGTGTGGAATGCTATGTTTAGTGAGTAGTGTGATAATGTTGGTGAATGATGGAAGGAAGATTGGAAATAGGTTTTGAAATAAGGGAGGATAAGGGATGATGTTGAGAGTAAAGCGAAAGATGCAGTAGTGGAGTTCTCGGACCAATACAGCAAGGAGGGAGGGGAGTGTGTGATTTTGCATGGGAATGATTACGTAACTTTGGGCACTGGATTGATGTTTATAAAGTGAGGAAGTATAAATGAAAGAAGAAAGAGGTGAAGAGATGTGTAGGGTTTGTGACGTGAGAATTAAAGTGAAAGAGAGAAGAGAAAGAGTTAGAGGTGTTAGAAGTTAATGAGGAGAAAACAAAACTCAGAAAGGAAGATGACTATGTGCAGAGATCGAGATTTTTAATTCTAGGAGAGAGAAAGAAAGAGTTAGATCTCTTCTGATTAACTCTAACTTAATATATAATTCTTCTGACAAAAGAAAGAAAAAGTCTACAGTGTTGCAGAGAATCAGAGGAGAGAGAGAAAAAAGTTAACGTCGTTGGTACGTATTTAACGGAAGGGACAAAGCTAACTCAAAATTTACTAAATGGAGACTAATTTGACACATTTTTAAAAGGATGTACCTAATTGAGAAAAATAAGCAAATCTAGGGACAAAAAAGGCTATTAAATCTTTACATTAAATATTTAGTATAATAGTTGTACAAATAATTTTCATTTATTTTAATTTTTTCAAGCAATTATTAGAAAAGTCAACAAATTTTAATATTGAAATTATCAAATTTGTTGGATGCGTTACTAATTTTAGATTTCGGTTTCAATGAACAAGAAGTAAGAAATCAAAAAGCACAAATATAAAAAGTATGAAATATTATGAGATAATTAAGCCTGAACTTTCCACCTTTTTCTACAATAAATATGAATACAGACATTTAGTAGTGAACTATCCATATCCTGTTGCACATATGATGTTACCTATTTACATGTTGCCTCCAACCATTCATCAAGATAAGCTTTACCGGCTCAACCCTACTAGGTATTAATTCATCGATTTGTTTGCTTTATGATAAAAGACAAAATCAAAGTATTCACTAGTACAGTCAGGGGAAACGACAACGGTTATTTTTGTCTATAGGCAGCGGTTTTCGAACCGAGGCATATTCAGGCGAGGCAAAAAGTCTAATACTTTTGGCCTCGGTTGAGAACCGAGGCATAAAAGGAGAGGATTTTGCCTCGGTTCATCCTTAACCGAAGCAGTAAAGTTTTTGGTTTTTTTAATTTTTTTTTTCGCAAGACTTTATGCCTCGGTTCCTTTGAACCGAGGCAGTATGTGCCACTCTACTGCCTCGGTTGTAGCTAGAACCGAGGCAGTAGACTTTTTTTTTTCTCATCCGCAAGACTTTCTGCTTCGGGTGTGACCATAACCGAGGCTGTAAGGTGCCTTTCTACTTCGGTTATGACCATAACCGAGGCATATATCCTTGTTTTTTTTTTTTTAAATGAGGTCTGTTTCTGCAACATTCCCAACCATAGAAACAGACCTGCATATATTTTTATAGCTAGAACAGTCCAGAATAATGCAGAAACGTATATTTTTAAATGAAAATTATATTAAAACATAAATATATTGAATGGAATCATAAATGAACAACTTAGAAGCATAAATCAATCCAATGTAATCATAAATCAAGTTTCAAGCATAAATGAATGCAATGTACAAAGTTAAACTTATAATAATGTAGAAAAGCATAAAACAACTTAGAAACATAAACTTAGAAACATAAACTTAGAACTTACTATATCCTAATATCTACTACATACTATTATATAAATGAATTACATATTTAGCAAGTGTTTTCTTCACAAGTTGAATTGACTTCTCTGGAATTGGAGCAGTCCTATTAAATTTCTGCATAAAACACAATGATTTCAATTAGTGTATATGAAATCCAAACTATAGAGAAAATAAAATTCAAACCTAAATATTACCGTTTCCCATCCACTGGTGTAATGTGCACGAATGATGGTCATCATCCAAAACATAATGTAGTAACCACATTCATATGACCCCATTTGTCTATTACACTACAATATATCATCATAATTATAAAATGTTAAGTAACATCATTTGAATGGAACCAAATGTAACAAAGTATGGACTAAAATACCAAACCTTAAGGGCAACCCATGCAAGCTTTTTAGCTGTAGCAGTAGATCTCCCAGATAACATCATATGTGTTGCAAGGGAACTATTAAAAAAAATTCCTTTAGCATACATTTATATAACAAAAAAGTCGAAACATTGAGATTCTTACCAATCTACTACATGTCTAAGAGGGTTGGGAGGAGACTTCTGCAATGAACAAAACCAGACAGCAGTGTTCTCCGGTATGGAGATCACAAGTAGCTGCCAATGACACCTGAAATTGGTAATAACTTATGAATCATATACCAAAATTAATAAATGAATGTGTTGAAGTTAACAAACTTCACTTACCCATGTATATAAGGGAGAAAATATATCTCCTTCCCCATTCCAAAGCAGGTGGTGATGTATGTTTGGATATCATCAAATTTATTTCTTTCATGAGTCATAGAGGGGTCAATGAACCCATATACATCGTTGAACCCCTTCTTGTTACTAACATCAAACATATACCTAAAATGAAGAAATAATCTGATATAAGTAAGTTGATAAAATAGAATTATATAAAAAAGTTTTCATAAACTTACATCATCCCAGCTGAATGAGTGTAATATTAATTTCTTCTCTACCCGACGCAAGGTCCCTAACATCTTGATGATGCAAGTACAATGGGATTTGAGCTTCTCTTCCAAATGTAGTAGAATCCCAGTGTACATTCATCAGCACATCTGAAATGATTTTAGCAAGCTCGTCTAACGCACCAAGAGGCTCATCCTCAGATAAATGAGTCTTCTTCGGTGTAGGACTTCCCTCTTGACCTATCTGCTGTTAAATGCAAAAATGGTTATGTTATAATGTCAATTAGAAGTAAATATTAAAATTGAGAAGTATATAGTACGAGTGTTTACCGGGGGATTAGATACATCACCAACCAAATGTCTAGGCCAGGCGACAAAGGACTTAAATGCTTCTTCCACAGTGAAGAACTCATCTGTAGGCACAGGAAGAACGACATCCGCTGTGACAACTTCATCCACCGTGACCTTGAACTCATCTTCTGAAAGTTGTACACCATGCACTACAGTGGCTGTCTCATAAACTGTACCACGAGCCACTAGCATGGTCCCAGTATTAGAAAGAATATATAACTAACATGGACGAGTTTCATCCATGTCGTCCCCTGGGGCACCGGCAGCTGAACAACTTCCTTTACCGCTTCTACCTGTCAAATTAAATGTTAGGTTATGCAAAAAGTAAATTAGTAACCAAAAATAAATAAGTTTACCTATAGGGGGCACAACATGTTTCGCTACAGGAGATGGCGGAGGACGATTGCCATAATCCTCATAATGCTGCTAGAACTGGCGCGCAACCATTTCAACAACTTCATCATACAACTCTGCGCGAACCTTCTTTGTGATCTCCTGCGTCATCTCTTTTCTTATGTCCTCCTTCATCTTTTCGTAAGAATATGAACGCGAGGAAGACCCAAAAAACTGTCGTATGCCTATGCCAGTCCCAGCACCACGCACTCGTCTTGGGTGCTCAGGTCGTCCAATAGCTGTGGCAAGAATATCTTGACGACCTTCTTGTGTGCATTGACCTTGGGAGCTCTGCTCAACCAAGGAGTCCTGTTACATAACAAAAGTTCAAAATCATTTGAAAGATCTATGTAATATATATAACAAAATTAATGTAAAAATATAAGAAATGACATCTTACAATTCTTTCAGATATTTCTCTGGCAGACTCGGAAGTGTAGGAGCCCGATGGTCTTATACGGGCTAACTTCCACTTGTCGTGCCGAGATGGTGGTGAAGGAGGAAGAGGAGGTCACCACCCTCAGAAAGTAGAAGTCTACTATCTGACTTTTGCTTCATTATTTTTTCTTCAAGCTTCCTATATCCACCACGAGACAGTAGGTGTGGATTTTTATTCTGAGCGCTTATTCCCTGTGCTTTTGACCTTTTTTTCTGTGACAAAATGAAACAATTGTCATGGTAGAGAATTATGAATGATGAATTGAATGATTTTACTGCACTTACCTGCCACGCCTCGGATGAACGAAGCTCTACAAACTGACGCCATGTTTCTTCGTCAATTGCTGAATATTTGGAACATGGATTTTCATTACTTTTTGGTCCAAATATATATCTAGACGTCAATTTTGTCTTAAACCCTCGAAATCTTTCTGCAATTGCAGATAAACACTTATTCCTTAAGCTGTCGACGTTTGGCATATCAAATGTTTTCTGCAACAAAGAAAGTAATAACCTTATATCAATACAGATTTATCAATATAATGAATATAGAATTTGGAGCAATATTGCTTAACTTACCAATAGATCTTGCCAGATGAGATTCCGATCAGCCTCAGAAACATGGTCAAAGGATGGAGTAAGTATAGAGATACGATCACGTGCTAGTACTCCAAGGTAAGACCTAAATACATCTGCATTTGGGCCAGATGCAACTCCAGTGACCACGTCATTAATGACAGGTGTCCTCTCACCTGCATTTCTTCTAAGTATAAGCTGTCGTAATCTCGTTGCTCCTCTCGTCCGTCTAGAAGTGGTGGGGACTTCATCGCCTGACGAATGAGGTGACTCAGCCATATATTTGTCACAATAAATAAGATGAAATATAAATAAAACACTTATAAAATAACATATATTATTTAACAAAAGCCATAAATATTTACACAAACATGAAATTCATACATAATCATATGGATTGGTCATATATATATTCCCTCATTGTGATCTTCTCGTATTGCTTGTATATCATCAATTAGAGGGTCGTCATCCAAATTTATTGTTGTTTTAAATGGATGGTTGTCAGCGATATGAAGATTACTTAGATTCTCTTCTTTATCTTCAATTTTTCTTTTCCCTTGGAGAGCAACATACCAATGGTCAGACGCAGGATCTTTGACATAAAAAACCTGACTTGCTTGATATGCCATGATGAACGGTTCGTCTCTATAGCCAACCTTTCGAAAATAAACAAGTGTCATACCAGATTCATCTATTTTGACACCACTCTTATTGTCTACCCACTTACATTTGAAGAGTGCAACGGAAAACTTAGTGTAATCAACTTCCCATATCTCTTCAATTCTACCATAATATCTCATGGATCCAACTACAGGGTTTTGATCTTTGGATGTGGAAAACTGTAGCGACTCAGCTTCTAGACTGACGCCACTATTTTGTATTGTGCTTTTATCATCCAAATTCTTTGTATAGAATGTGCAATTATTAATTTCGTAGCCTGTACAACATACAACATCAAACTTCAAGCCATTTGCTAACCACAACATAGTCTGAGAGGACCGTGATTCTTTCGAAAATTCAGATCTGAACCAGGACAAGAATGTTCTGTTATGCTCCATCAACTGCCATTTCTCTGATTGTCATGGATAGTTGTCCTCTACAATGGCTTTGTGTGCTTCCAAAAATGGGATCACTTCATTTATGTTGTTTAATATGTACAGATGTGCTTGCATCAATTCTTCACGACTTTTCGTCACCACATTCACACCTCGGATGCTTTTACTTGTAGAATATCTACTCAACCATGATGTCCGAGGGATTCCTATCGGATTTGCTTTAGTCATATACTCAGAGCAAAACTCAATACTTTCTTCAGCAATATATCTTTCAATCATTGAACCTTCTGGACGATATTGATTTTTGACGTACCCTTTCAAAATCTTCATATAACGCTCAATAGGGTACATCCATCTTAAGTATACTCGTCCACACAACTTTATTTCTCTGACCAAATGAACAAGTAAATGCACCATGATGTCAAAAAAGGATTGAGGGAAAAACATTTCTAGTTGACACAAGATGATGATAATTTCGCTTTGAAGTTCATCTAACTTTGTAGGATCGATGACTTTACTACAAATTAACGAGAAAAATGAGCACAATCGAGTTATGGTCAGCCTAACGTTTTTGGGCAAAATTCCACGAATTGCCACTGGTAACAACTGTTGCATTAAGACGTGGCAATCGTGAGACTTCAGTCCAACAAACTTTAAGTCCTGCATTGACACTAAGCTCTTGATATTTGAAGAGTATCCTTGTGGTACCTTGATACTCTTTAAACAAAGACAAAAACTTATCTTCTCTTGTTTGGGCATTGTGTAACATGCAGGGGGCAAATAAGTACGTTTACCAATCTCTCTTGGTGCCAACTCTTCTCGGATCTTCATGTCAACCAAATCCAAACGCACATTCACTCCATCTTTTGTTTTTCCCTGGATGTTTAGTAGTGTACCAATCAAGCTATCACAAACATTTTTCTCAACATGCATGACATCTATGCAATGTCTAACATCTAACTTTGACCAATATGGAAGATCAAAGAATATTGATTTCTTTTTCCAAGGGGTCGTTACAGAAGACTTCTTCGACGTTTTCCCAAATATATTATGTACTCTATTAACTTTCTCAGCAACTTCAAGTCCAGTAAGTGGACTGGGTGCATTGTCTTTCTCTTGTTCTCCATTGAATGCTTTCTTTAACCTTCGATATGATGATTAGATTGTAAAAATCGTCGATGACGCATATACACTGTCTTCCTTCCGTGTTTTAATTGTTGAGCTGCAGTGTTTTCTTCACATATAGGACATGCTTTATGACTCTTCACACTGTTCCCCGACAAATTACCGTAAGCTGGAAAGTCATTAATGGTGCAAAATAACATGGCATGCATCATGAAAGTTTCTGAAGCAAAGGCATCAAATATTTCAACCCCATCAACCCACAATAACTTCAAGTCTTCAACTAGTGGCCTTAGATAAACATCAATGTCATTTCCAGGCTGCTTTGGACCAGATATCAACATTGACAACATCATATACTTTCTTTTCATGCACAATCCAGGAGATAAGTTGTAAATTATCAGTATAACGGGCCAACAACTGTGATTGGTACTTAAATTACCAAATGGATTCATTCCATCAGCAGCTAAGCCAAACCTAAGATTTCTACATTCTTCACCAAATTGGGGGAATTCTTGATCAATAATTTTCCATTGCTTTGAATCAGCTGGATGACGAAGCAGCCCATCAGTTGTTCTCTCATCTGCATGCCATCTTAGGTTTTTAGCGTCTTTGGGATTCGCGAACAAACGCTTAAGTCTGGCAACTAATGGAAGGTACCAAACTACTTTCAAAGCAGAACCATTCTTTTCTGTGTGACCACCATCTTCACCGTTGTTTTTTGACTTGTATCATGATAACCCACATTTTGGACACTTTATCAAAACTTCATTCTCATTCCTATATAATATGCAATCATTCGGACATGCATGTATCCGTTTATATTCCATACCCATCGGGCAAAGAATTTTTTTTGCATCATAATTACGATTGGGTAACGTATTTCAATCAGGCAGCATTTCATTCAACAACGACAACAATTCTGTAAAACTCTTATCACTCCATCCATTGCTCGCCTTTAAATTCATGAGCCTTAACACCGCTGACAACCGTGTGAACTTAGTTGAACCCGCATACAAAGGAGTCTCCGCATCAGGGGACATCGTTTCATACACATGCGCTTGGGCAAAAGCTTCTTCGCCAACATCGCGGATCATGTCCTCTAAGTTGTCTTCTTCTGCTTGATCTTCCATATCCATTGTTACATCATAAACATTTTCAGTTGGAGAGACAGTTGGAAAGTCTGTTAATTCGCCGTGCCATATCCATGTTGTATAACTTCGTATGAAACCATCACATATAAGATGTTTCCTAATATCACTTGCGTTCAACTTCCTCCCATTCAAACAGTTCACACAGGGACATCTGAACTTCACTTCATCATCACCACTTGTACTCGCATTACGTTGCGCAAACTCTATAAATTCTTCTACCCCTCTTTCGTACTCAGTGCTGACGCGTGGTAAATTAATCCACCCTCTATCCGTACGCATGTTTACTGAAATTGTTTACACAATTTCAATAATCTTGAATGATAACTTTGATTGTGTTTGTATTCAAGGTGTGACCCTATCCCATTCAAGAAGATTCACTTTTTTTAGTTTATTAAACATATCAATTTTAAACAACATATCTTAAATTTCACGAAATTTTGCTAGCATTTCACATTGGTCTTCAGGTTACACGAAATGAAAGTGATTATAAATCAAATTCAAATATGCACCCGAAGATCAATACAAAACACAACGACAAATTTTCATGAAATTTAAGACATGTATATTAAAATTGATATGTTATAATAAACTATGAAAAAGTTATTACTCTTCTTAAACTGTCCAACCGGACAATTCAAGATTCAATACTTCTAAATTATTATTACCATCTCCTCTATTTTCATTTGTAAAAAGTACATTTGTTCAAAAGAACTGAAGATAGTAAATAATTTTTGTATTGAATCTCAAACGGGAAACTAAGGCTAAATCACAACAACAATATATATTCAAGCAAACAAATAATTACATATGTAACATGCAATATATTCAAGCAAACAATATATTCAACCAAGAGTAAATAACATCAATTGGTCTCAAAATCTATCTATCTTGTTATTTTTTTATGTCTTATATTTTGTTAACTACCTTGAGTTACACTCTTTGAATCAATTCCTTGAAAAATACTCAGTCTTTACTTTTTTAACTAACTTCACTTCCATTCTTTGAATTCCTTTCTTCTAAAAGATTTAAATTCAAAAATAAACAAAAACCTAAATACATTTTCAATCACTTAACACCAATTAATCATCCTAAATTCCCAGACTTCAAAGTTTGTTAAAAAAAACAACTCAGCTTAAATTTTATTAGATAACAATGCTACAATTCAACGTGTCAATCTTTACACTGTACATTTCTAAATATATAATTAAGATTTCACTATTTTTCCGTATCAATTGTTTATGTTCTTTATGTCTTAATCCAACTCCCAAACCCCCAATACACAAACTGCCAAAAAAACTAACAAAGAAAAACTGCCAAAACTCCAAGCAGGGACCAATTTTATTATCAAACACAACAAATGAAGACTACCCAAACATTACCAAATAAAATCAACCTAAACGTAAAATTTATATATGAGCCTCCACCAATTATTATCAACAAGAACACAATCAACCAACCTCAATGCAGTGGCGGAGGCAACACCGAAGGAGGCAGCAGTGGCGGCCACCAAGGGCGCGACGACAAACGGAGGAGGCGCGGCCAAAAATGACAACGAGCAGGGTGGTGGTGGCGCGGCGAACACTGACAAGAAGGAGGCAGGCGAGACCAAGCACCACAGCGGCAGCGGCGCGGCGAGCCAAGGAGTGCAGTGGTGGTGGTGGTGGACGCGAGGAGGAAGAACGCGAATGCAGGAAGAAGACGTGCAAATGAAACCCAGGTTTGGATTTTGAAATACGAATTGGGGCTTATACCTCGGTTACTCGTGAAAACCGAAGCAATAACACCATGCGTGACTAACGACCTCGGTTCCCTGCTGAACCAATGCCTTAGCTGTCACTAACGACCTCGGTTCCTTTCTGAACCGATGCCTTATCTATGGCGTAGCAGGAAAAGTACCTGGCAACGTGGCAGGAGCAGGTGTAGCAGACGTTTAGGCCTCGGTTCCTTACTGAACCGATGCCTTAGTTATGACCAACGACCTCGGTTCCTTGCTGAACCGATGCCGTAGTACTGGCGTAGCAGGCAGAGTACCTAGCAACGTAGCAGGAGCAGGTGTAGCAGGAGCAGGAGCAGACGTTTAGGCCTCGGTTGCGTGGCAGAACCGAGGCAATAGAGCCTTCTCAAAAAGCTGTCAAACAGAACTGTCTTTTTTGCAGGGCGCTGTTAAGAGGTATATGCTTCGGCTCTTGTTTTAACCGAGGCAGTATGTGCATTCCGCTGCGGGCTCTGTTGCAACCGAGGTATACACTCTTATATGCTTCGGTTTTCCCATAACTGAAGCGTTTATGGCGCGTTTAAAACCGAAATTTTTACTAGTGATTAGAAGGTTGAGATATAATTTGAAAAGGCATGTACTCGTGGAACATTTTTCATTGATTATCTTTTTGGATATTTTGTTTCTATGCTACGTTATGAATCTAACTCATCTCCATAGTTTTCGTGTTTATGTTTGTATGGAACTTTTTTTCATTGAATGAATTGCTAGTTTTAATAGTGAAAAAAGAATTATAGTAGAAAATTGTATTTTTATGCTATATAATTTATAGTCAAACACACTTAGATCATATAATAAGATACCATCCTTCATAACTCTAATAACTACTAAAAGTATCTACTAAAAGCAAAATGACAAAGTTTCAACTTCATTTATACATCATCAAGGGTTTGTTTGCTTAATGTGAAATTCACACAGACAAATAAAGATAAGTGTCGATCCTTCTAGTGTCTGTTTATATATAATAAATTTTTCTTTCACTAGTAAAAAACTAGTCTTTTAACACGTCCAATACGCTTTGGTTTTGAAAAAATTAAAGCATATTAAAATGCGGTGGCGTTTTTGTAATTAATGCGAACTTATATGCCTTGGTTCACTGGGAACTAAAACCTATAACATCTATTGTCTCGGTTATCTATGAAACTGATGTATAAAACCCTCTACACTCCACCTAACCCTTTGCAAGTCAGACTAACAACTCTTTCGTAAAAGCCTTACCGCTTCGGTTCTGCTCTGAACCGCGGCCTAAAGGCGATACTGACTCGGTCTCTAGGCCAACCAAGGCAGAAAACTATGCGTATTCCACCAACACGTCAGACCTTTCAACTGACAAACGTCTAAAGGGGACATACCGCTTCGATTACTTAAAGAACTGGGGCAGTAGGTCTTGTCAACTGTTGACATTCTCTGAAATTGAACATTTCAATCCCTTTTATCGACCTCTACTGCCTCTGTTTTTTCCGAACCGATGTCATTGGTTGTTCATGCTTCAGTTTACCCTCCAACCAAGACAAATAGGTTTATTTTGAATATTTTTAGCTATTTTAGTAGTGTGCTTACTGCCTCAGTTATTTATGGAATCGAGGTAGTAGCTCTTTCGTTGGTTCAAATTACAGAAACGTGAAAAGAGTTAGCAGTTCTTCTTCTTCCCCTACCGCGTGACCTCCCCCTTCTTCTTCTTTCCCTATCGTGACCTCGCCCTACAACTGGGCGAACATCCACCACCAAACGCGAAGTGCTCTTGACGCCGCATCCATTTCTCTTGCGCAAAGAATTCTCCACTTCGCAGTCTCCATTTTGGTTTCTCTCGCGGGTTGGCTATTGTTGTCTTCTTGTTGCTTCCACCGCCGTGTCGCCACAGTTCATCCACCACCGTCGTCTCCATTGTCTCTGGCGAAGTGTTGTCCAAGGTTGGTGGCGTCATTTCTCGCGCGAACTACAAAGGTATTCATTCCAAGCGCTGCTTCTGCTATCGACCCCACGGCTCCGTTGCCGCTCCATTAATGTCCGTTGCTGCCACGGTAAGTTGTTAAAACCCTTTACATTTTTATTTTTCTGTGATTGATATATGGTATTTGATGTAGTATTTGATTGATATTGGTTTAACATTATATGTATTATTTGATCTGTATAAAAACATAGATAATTATATATTGATTCAACATTATTTTTGACATTAGAATCTAAGAAAATTAGATATAGATTAAAAAACCAGTGTTAGGGTAATGTTTTTCATATAATTAAGATGGACTAATATAGGGGTTAGAAACTGAAATTTTGTGTAATTTAATGTAAATTAAATTAGAATATGAAGAAAAACAAAATGAAAAGAGAGATTTTGATTAATTCTTTAGCATAACAAGAGGACATAACTGAAAGGAACCTTTGATTCCCTTATTTCAGATAATTATTCACAGTATTAACGTAAAAGAAAACAATTTAAACACTTAAGGTAAAGAACCTAAAAGTTTATTCAATAGAAGTTGGTATTATTTTAAATATCCTTAGAATCTTAATATTCATTCTATCAAATTTACTTTTGAAAACAAATTATGTAATTATTCGTTTGCTTGACTATATTGTGTTGCATATGTAATTATTTTTTTTTGAATATATTCTTGTTTTGAATTAGCCATAGTTTCCCGTTTGAGATTCAATACCAAAATTATTTACTATTTCCAATTTTTTTTAACAAATGTACTTTTTACAAATGAATAGAAAGGAGATAGTAATATACATGTCTTAAATTTCATGAAAATTTGCAGTTGTGTTTTGTATTGATCTTCTGGTGCATATTTGATTGTGATTTATAATCACTTTCATTTCGTATAACCTGAAGACCAATGCAAAATGCTAGCAAAAGTTTTTTGAAATTTTAGATATGTTGGTTAAAATTTATATGTTTAGTAAACTAAAAAAAGTGAATCTTCTTGAATGGAATAGGCTCACACCTTGAATACAAAAGCGATCATTCAAGATTATTGAAATTATGTAAACAATTTCAGTAAATATACGTACAGATCGACATTGGATTAATTCACCATGCATCAGTGCCGAGTACAAGAGAGGGATAGAAGAATTTATACAGTTTGCACAACGTAATGAGAATACAAGTGATGATGAAGTTAAGTTTAGATGTCCCTGTGTCAACTATTTTAATGGGAGGAAGTTGAACGCAACCGGTATAAGGGAACTTCTTATTTGTGATGGTTTCGTACGAAGTTATACAACCTAGATATGGCACAAAGAATTAATAGACTTTCCAACTACCTCTCTAATTGAAAATGTATTTGATTCCACTAAGGAAGATCGACCAGAAGAAGACAACTTAGAGGACATGATCTGCGATGTTGGCGTAGAAGCTTTTGCCCAAGTACATGTGTATGAAACGATGTCCACTAATGTAGAGACTCCTTTGTATGTCAGTTCAACTAAGTTCACACGATTGTTAGTGGTGTTAAGACTCATGAATTTAAAGGCGACCAATGGATGGACTGATAAGAGTTTTACAAAATTGTTGTCGTTGTTGAATGAAATGCTACTAGATGGAAATACATTACCCACTCGTAATTATGATGCAAAAAATATTCTTTGTCCGATAGGTATGGAGTATAAACGAATACATGCATGTTCGAATGATTGCATACTATATAGGAAAGAATATGAATTTATGACAAAGTTTCCAAAATGTGGATTATCACGATACAAGTCAAAAAGACAATAGTGAAGATAGTGGTCACACAGAAAAAAATGGTTCTGCTTTGAAAGTAGTTTGGTACTTTCCACTCGTGGCCAGAATTAAGCGTTTTTTCACGAATCCAAAAGACGCTAAAACTCTTAGATGCCATGTAGATGAGAAAACAATTGATGGATTGTCACTATGGCACCACTAGTGCAGAAAGGGCATTTAACGTCTGTTATTTTGGCCTTTTAACGTCAGCTCCAAAACCGACGTCTTTGCGGGTGACGTTAATCAAACGTCAGACTCAAATAGACCCGACATCTTTATAGATGTCGGTTACTGCATGACCCGACGTCTAAAGGGCTCCATAGACGTCAGTTACTACATGACCCCGACGTCTAAAAGGCTCCATGGACGTCGGACATTGCATTAACCGACGTCTACTACAGCTCGTGTCTTTGGGTAACATAGTAGCACCTTCTTCCCTTTTCTAGTTTCGTCATAGAAAAGGTTGCGTCTTTTGGATCTCTTATGGCATTTCAACCGAAAACCGAATATGGGTCCTTGCCTAGTTCCATTAAAACCGCCAATGAAAACGAACGGTGACAATAGAACTAGGCAAGGACCGAAGTTCGGTTTTGGGTTGAAACGCTATAAGACATCCAAAAGACGCAAGCTTTTCTTATGAGGAAACTAGCAAAGGGAGAATGTGGTACAACGCTACCCAAAGACACGTGAAAAACTGCACCAAAACACAACAAAAACTCATTTTAATCAGTTCAAATGAAAGATAATCAACCAAAGACTAATATAATCGGAATAAAAGTAAGTTTAAACAATTCAAAAGAGACAAAAACGCACTTGGAAAAGCAATGCCGCGGAGAGAAAAGACGAGAAGGAAGACGATGAAGTGCTCGTAACAATGGGTTTGATGTCTCATTTAACAGCAAACTAGATGTCGGCTCCCCACGTGAACCGACGTCTATTCTGGACTAGACGTCGGGGCCTTCACTAATATGACGTCCAAAACAACTTTTCATCAGGCCATTTAGACGTCGGATGCCATGATCCGACGTTTGTACGGCGGAAAAAAATAACTTTTCATCTACCTGTCAGACATATACACGTCCGTTAGGAGGGACACCGACGTCTATAATCGAATATAGACGTCAGGGTGGCGGGATCGGATGTCTCTAAGGCGGAAAAAAATGACTTTTCACCTACCTGTCATGCATTAAGACGTCCGTTAGGAGGGGCACCGACGTCTATAATCGAATATAGACGTCGGGGTGGCAGGATCAGACGTCTCTAAGGCAGAAATGATTTTTCACCTACCTGTCAAGCATTAAGACGTCTGTTAAGAGGGGCCCCGACGTCTATAATATTATAGACGTCGGGACCCCTCCTAACAGACGTCTATATGCCCACTTATTTACGAAAATGCCACCGGTCAATAATTTACGTTGGTTATTTTGTGGTCCAACGTCTACGGGGTGACGTTAAAGCCACATTTTGCACTAGTGCACATGCATTTCAATCTTTCGTTACCTGACATAGATCTTTGGTTGGTTCTATATTTCGAACCCCTCGGTATGGACTCCTACTATATACTTCTAAATTTTAAACTTTACTTCTTATTGATGTCAAAACATAACTATTTTATCATGTAATAATAGACGAGTCGAGAGGAAAGTCATACACTGAAGAACATTCATTTATCTGATGACAACCCTCTTAGCGCGTTACACGAGCTTTCTAACATCATTGCAGATACGTTGATGATTGTTCCATGGGATCCTATTATATTTGGAAATGACTTGCCTTCTCTAATAAGCTCTTTCATAAGTTCTAAGTTTCTTTGAGTTTCTCGAGGCACAAACTTTCTTCTCTAATCATGGATGGGGAATTTTCTACCTTGTTTAACACTAATTTTCCGTTTATCCCACTACTCTCTTGCATACCCTTCAAATTTAGAAATGTATAGCCTAAGAACACAATTTTCATTTGTTTGAGAAAAAGAATAGGTTTTACAAGGATCACTAATTTTAGTCATGAGTAGATGTATTTCATCAATTTTTTTCCCAACCTAAGTAGGTTAATGCACTTGTGTTTCTTCCAAAGAATGGAAGTTCCTTATTAGCTTGATTATATATATCACACTCAATCCTATCCATTTCCCAAAAGGTACAATTTTTCCTAGACTTTTCACGTGTTTCAATCATATTTTTTAAAGTGTTTGGATGGTCAAAACTGAGATTACTACTCCTAGAAGACCTATAACTTTGTAGGTATTAGTGTCTCGCGCAACGAAATGTTTTTAAGAGTGGAAAAGCGTATTACGGTCAATAGCCAAGATAAAAATGGTTCTTTTAGAAAATCGTGTTTTTCTCTTAGAACTTTTATTGAACAGTTGGTAAATAACAAGAGCAGAGTAAGAGAAGATCACACAAAATAATTTATCCTGGTTTGAATCAAAAGATTTTACGTCCAGTCGTTAATCACTATAAATAGTGATTAACTTTTCACTAAAATATTGTTCACAAATTAATTTAAGATGGAATAAAAAGTAAGAACAGAAAACACCTTCCTTTGACAAATGAACGGAAGAACTTGCTCAATCAACTTGAAGAGAACCACTTCGACCTTAGACCCACTAAGCACAAGCTTCTCCTATTCGCAAGACTTGATTGAGCACCACTAAAAGTTGAAAACTTCCTCAGAGCATTTATGTATTTTCAAGTTATTAGCAAAATGATGCAGCCGCTCTGACACAGGTGGCTCAAATAAACCTCCAAGAGGTTTGGCAAAGAGTATATATAGCCCAGAAACTGAAAAGACAGCTCCCAATTGCCAGTGATAATCGATTATCAAAAGTGATAATCGATCATTCGGTTTCGTTTTGGAGCTTTTAAAAAGTGATAATCGATTATCCTGAGGAATAATCAATTATTTGTGCGACTCGGGTAGAACTAACTCATACTAGAATAATCGATTATTTCGAGCAATAATCTATTATTTGTGCGAGCAATGGTTTTTCAAATAAGTTCGTGATAATTGATTATTACACCAAATAATCGATTATCTGCGCAAACTTTTTGAAGACAGGAAAACTTCTAAGTGTTTACATCAACAAATTTATTCCTATTACAATTGATTCTACAAAAATGCTTTGAAATAAATTACAACTAAAGTCTTCAAGTTCTTCATCTTGTAGCATCATCAAAATCATTATATCTTCAAGACACCAATACTACTCATTGGTAACAATCTCCCCCTTTTTTATGATGATAAAAAATCCCTTGTTTAAAAGCATCTTTGAATATCTGCACATATTTCAAATTAACAAACATAGAACAAGTTAGTAGTAACTGCACTAGAAGTTTTTCTCCCCCTTTTTTATCATAAGCAAAAAGTAAATAAAACCTCCCCCTCAAGTGTTTCTCCCCCTCAAAAAGAGAATAAATACACTTCAAGATTTAATGAAAATTCCAATTTTTCATAATATAACATAAGACAGTACATTAGGAAAATAAAGCAAACATAGAAACTCAAATCCTGATACAAATAGAACTCTAAAAAGGAGGTGATGGAGGATGTCTAGAGGTTGAAGATTTAAACGCCCCTCAATGTTGCCCAATCAAAATCTTGAAACCTCTCAATGACATAATCATAGTGAGTTTGTTGCATTTCAATGATCTCATCAAATATTGCTTAATGAGCCAAACTCATGTCCTCAATTTGCTTTTAGAGATTGGCAAAATTTTCTTCCATTGAGAATGTTGAAGATGTAGGAATAGAGGAGGGACCAGTAGTAGATGGGTCAGCTTCGCGTACTCGTTCTACCATATGAGCATCTTCATTACTTTGATTTTCTTCATCCTTGTGAAGAAATACATTTCCCTGGGCAACAAAACCCATTTGGCGAAGGGTTGTTTCTCCAATTTCTGTGCCAATGGATTGAATGGCTTGAGTATGCTCACCTTCTACATTTACTTCTTTAAACACAAGAATTTGAGAAATGAGAAGAGCATAGGGAAGATGATAAGCTGGGTATTTCTTTGCCTTGAGCATAGTATTGGTAATGAGTGCAGGCCAATCGATATGAACATGATTCAAGATTCCATATAAAACGAGAAGATCTTGCTCAGAGCATTGAGCATGATTTGTAGCACGAGGGCAAAGGATTTAGACAATTAGGTAGTGAATCATCCTCTCCTCCACTTTGAAGCCACCTACTAGTAATTGGCGTCGATTTGATTGTGGTTGGGGATTTCACATAAAAGATTGATAGGCGAGAAGGCGGTTGGAATCTGGAACGTCGAGATGAACTTTTACTACATCATGCCAAATAGTGAGCTTGGCGACATTTGTCCAGATATCATCATCAAGAATGATTGAGACCCCTTTAACTTTAGAAGTAACAATGCCATCATGGTATTGTAGATTATGGTAGAAAACCCTAATAAGGTCGGGATAGATACACCCCTTTTGCCCTACAAAATTCGTGACACTGTTAACAATCCGGCAAGTGTACAGAATCGTATCAAGTAATAATAAATGGTAAGACCAAGTATCGTTTCCCAAGAGACTCACGGCCTACACATTCATGTGGTTTCTTTATTAATTAAGACTTGTAAACAAAATCATGGTGTTTATAATGCAGAAAATAAATATGAATGCAAATGTTGATCAATTGACTTCAAGAATGCAAAGGTGATTATGGAATGATTATGTTGTTGGGGTTTCCGACTTATCCTATCCACTCTCATGTATTTATGAGTTCATCTTCTTCATTAATGTTAATGCCACTTTCTAATTTACCTTAAACCCGATGTCTCGGTGAAGAAAGCCTACTCTTAATTACTAGATCACAATGTCTTGTATCCCCAACAATTAATTATGCATTACATTTGCACATAAGCTTAAAGGCAACCAACCCTCCTATCCCTATGTCTAGGTAATATTGCTTTTGGGAGAATTTCCCAGTTCTAGATTTTCCCATATGTGTTCATATCGACAAAATCAATAATCATGCAATTGAATGAGTTAAACAAAGCATGCATGGATCGTAGAGGAAAAACCCTAACAATTAATGAAGTAAATCATTTATAGTATAAATCAATTCAATACATGAGAGTTTCAAAGGATTACATCGTTTCCCCAACAACAATGAAGGTTTAGTTCACCATAGACATGGTGAAACTAGATGAAAATAATGAAAAGAATGAAAGATAAAACCCTAAAAGTTGAAGATCAGAGCTTCCGCATCCAAAATCCGCCTCCGAGGGATGAAAGGAGTGCTTCTACGCCTCTTTCTGCCAAAAGATGACGCTTTCCGCTCTCTGTGTTTTAATTCCGCTGCGCTATACTCTTCGAAAAATACCCCCTCCGATACCAACAAAAGATACAAACCCTAGAGCGTGCAAGTCCTTAAATAGAACATAAAAATAACAGAAAATAGGTCCAAGCCCACGAAACTGGCGCTCAACGCCCCTAAAAGGGCGCCCAGCGGTGGTTGCGGCACTAAACTAACGCTCAGCGATGGTGCTCAAGCGTGAAATTGGTTGACTTTTCTGCATTCCAACTATTTGGTACTTTAACTCTTCTTTCAAATCATTCTAATAGCCTAAAAATTCAAGGGAATTTAGTGATAAAATCATCAAGTATAACCTCAACTCTCTTATTCACAAAACTAAAGCAAAAACATGACTTCAAGCTAGTTTCTAAATTATAAAGGGTGTTTTTAATATCAAAACTACGTATAAAAATAACGGTATTTCAACCATTATCACAACCCCAAACTTAGAACTTTGCTTGTCCTCAAGCAAACAAAATATAACTCAGTCTTCCACCAATCAATACAATGGTTCAACACATTCAAAAACTCTTTCTTCCAAGACAAGTAATTACTCAAATAAGCTCATCAAACATAATTCAGTCAAGATGTACACATGCCTTGATTAAAATCACTTATCATGGTGTTCACATAATCACATAATATCCAACAAATGCTATTCTCATGAATGATCAATTAACTAAGCATAGATGTAACCATGTATTCATGGAACTATTCCTCACCGGACAAAGTGTTTCACTCAATCACACAGGTGTATATAGAGGTCACTCCTCCACTTTACTTATCCTAATGTCACATAGAACAAAATTGCCTTCCATTTACCATAATCAAACATACTCATAGACAAGTATCATCACAAGGACTTTTCCATGGCTTGCAACGTGGTTGGGCTAAAAGAAAAATTGGTTTTTCAAGATCACAAAATCCTTGAGTTAAGAGAGTCATTGATAAACTTATCATTCAAATACAATCTCTCTTTAGACAAACCAATCTCACTCATTCCCAACTTTCTCCTTTTTGCATTGAGCTTTTCTTTCTTTGCGTTCTATTTTCTTTTCTCTTTTTCATACTTGCTCAATACTTAGCTCAATGCTTTTCATTACTTTCTTTTTCAATTCTCCCAACCAACCCCAAACTTGAACCTTTATCAATACCACACCATGATTCTCAACTTAACTCAAGGTAAAGATTTTCACAAAGGATTTTTATAATCTGTTTAAGGCTTAAGGTTCAAAAAGGGTAGAACACTTGGTGCTCTCTTTCATTTGGGCTAAAATCATACATTGGCTAAGAAAAAGGGTAATAAAAAATGGCCTCGATCATATGACACAAGTAAGCAAGTAGTTCAATCATAGAAATCTGGGCAAAATCATTCGTGCTTTCAAAAGAATAACAATCATTCACAACAAATACTCTAGAGTTCAAAACCTCACATATAAGCTAATTCAATGTTCCACACCGGCAACTTACAGGGAATATTGACTGCCCCCACACATCAACATGAGGCTTTCCAATGTGCTTTGTCCTCACTCGCACACTTTTCGGGAAAACTTCCCAGAAGGTCTTAACCATGGAGTTCTTATGGGTTAGGCTACCGAAAAACAAATGCATTTTGGTGATATGAGTAGCCAAATCAATCCCTTTAAGCTATCCTTCAACTGTATAGTCCCATACCTATACAGTCTCTAAATCCCTCTCATTCCGGTGTATGTTCAATTCATCCATGTGTCCCTTCCACTGGAAGCCTGCCAGGAGCCGCACTTTGTTTGTGCCCCTTGCACTTCATGCCTCTTGCACCGGCGATCACTCCCCACCCTCGTCAGTGCTCCGGTGTTACATGCCCACCAGCTTCTGCTTGGTTCGTCCTTGAACCACACCGTACTGGGTGAGTTTTCTTGGAAAGTGTGCGAGTGAGGACAAAGCACATTGGAAAGCCTCGTGTTGATGTCTGGGGGCAGTCAATATTCCCTGTAAGTTGCCGGGGCGTTACAAAATACACATCCTGCTTAACATCATAATCACAATCATAACATCATGCATCTGTTCACACAGTTTATGAACAAACACCTGTATATAAGCATTTTGTGCAACATCACAACATCAATCAATATCAAAGCATCATCAAGTAATAGTCATCACACGCAAATCAATATCAAACCATCGCATCAGATATAAGTCTCAAACTGAGTACATCAACACCTATTCTAAATAACATAAAGACGAATATAAATTGTAAAGATAGGTTTAGAAAACTGGGTTGCCTCCCAGCAAGGGCTTCTTTAACGTCACTAGCTTAACCCAATAAAGCTCAAGTTTGATTTTCAATGTTGATGTGCTTCTTCCTTTCATGACACCAACATAATCTTAGCATCTTTCTTCTCACCAACTTGACATTCCTAGAGTAAGGAACCTCAATCTCAAGAACTACATTTGCCTTTATATCCTTGATAACCCATAACCTGTTCTTGAATTTCACTGGTTTGCCAAGGTAGGGTTCATACCTCTAAACATTGTTTGATTTACTTCTTCCCTGGATTCATCTTTCTCTACATAACATAATGTTTCCATAGGGGTATTAACTTCTTTAGAAGTGTCCATCCTAATTTTTCTAAGAACTTCCCTACAGCATTTGGTTTGGGAGATAAAGGTTCCCCCTTCCATTTGTTTTATCTGCAGTCTTAAAAAAAAGTTTAAGGTTTAATCATTTCGGAGGTCCCTATTTGTGCATATTCATGTCAATTAGGTCCCTATTTATGTAAAATTGAGTCAATAATGCCCTTGTCGTTAATTTCTGTGGACAACATTAAATTTCTTGTCTAGTGACATGCTGAGATAGCATTTAATAACCACGTGGCATAGTGAAATATTGTTAAGTGGAATTATTTTATTTTAAGTTTAAAATAAGTTATATTTAATAAATAAAATCCTCATAAATGAACAGATTTCAAAGCTCATAAATGTCTTAACCATTCTAAATCCAACCATAAATGAATTCCTTATATTTTTGCTTCCACAGTCAACAACTCTACAATCTCATCAGATAGAGAAGAAGAAAACCTAAAAATGGTTGAACAGAGTTTATCCACCCCCTCACCTTCTCTCCCCTCACCTCCTTTCCCCTCACCTCCTCTTCTCACCACCCGACGCCGACGCCCTCACCCTCTTCCATCGTGCTGCTGCCCCACACACCACCTCCCACCTCTCCTCCACCCCCAGAATTTCCTTCCTCTTCCTCACCTTCTCCCCTTTCTGGGAAACCTTCTTCTCACCCTCCCACACCTACCTCTTCAACATCTACATCCATGCCTACCCCCCAATCCAACCGCCTGGCGCACCTCCCGTTCCTCCCCATCTCTCATTGTCGCCGCCTGTCGCCTCATCGTCGTCGCACTCCTCCACAACCCCCTCAACCTCTACTTTGCCCTCCTCTCCCAACACTGCATCCCCCTCAACAAAGTATAATTATTATTTTCAAAATCAAATTGACTTAAAATTTATGATTGATCAGAGGAAAAAAACATATTTGACTCAAACTAAACAGTCTAACAGTGTTTTATACCTTAATGTAGATGACAACATAAAAAAAACCTAACGAAGAATTTGATCTCGATCACATGGTGGGTTAATTAGTAAATTGATATAATAATGAAAATTTGTTTTATACTTTTTCTGCTTATGGATTTGGCTTATGGGTTTATGAACTTTTAGTGTGTTTTTATTGATGAGAAAGAAGGGGAAAAAAGGAGCCAATTTTTAGTGTGATAATTTATCTCTCACTGCTTAATTGGTTGATTTATCTTTGCACTGAATTATTGAATTCCTTTGGTGATTTTGGCTTCTGGGTTTAACGGGTTTTGCTCTAGTTTGGTTGCCGAGGGAAACATAATGGAAGGTGTGGATGTGTGTGTTGGTACTTTTTGAGGTGGCCTCTTTGATGAATTACTCTGTTTGTTGGATTTTTGAAGGTGTATGTGCCTCCTCTTCTATTCCATTTAACCAAATAATGTATGGGAGAAGAAAAGGAACGAGAGGTGAAGTGAAATTTTATACCTTAATGTAATATTATTATTTAATTCGATTTAAAGATATTGTAAATATATGTATTAGAAAAGAGATTTTCGATCCCCATCCCACAACAGGATCACTGTTTCTTCTTCACTACGAAGTTGTATGTGCCTCCTCCCAATTCATCCACACTCTACATCGCTATTGTGGTCACCCAATTCACGCACGCCACATGTTTGTAAATTTGTCTCAATGGCACTATCCTCTCTCCACTGCCACCCTCTTCCTTACACTGTAATAACCCAACGCCATACAACACCTTTCTCATTCTCTTTCTCTATCTCTTCCACCTTTAGATTCTCCTCCATTGTCTCATCTTCCACTTCCGCCACTCACCACCCTCTCCCCCTCGACTTCTCCCCCTCCCAACTCTGCTTCAGGTGCTGCCCATAGTGCTTCACAACTAACAATTTGCCGATTTCACCGAAACTTCATCCATAACTAATTTCTAACTATAACCCTATTTTCTCCCAATTTCAAACCAGAACAACTAACCCACGAAAAACCCTATTTTCCCCAATTTTCCCGAACACTCAAAATCTGACCCCAAAATACCAAACTTAATCCTAATACATTTTAATTTCATTTCCAGAAATAAATATAACGTTATGTTTTTATTAAATTTACCATATTTTAAAGTTTTTTAAAATTAAAAATCAAATAAATCCATGTAATGAGTTATTATTGTGCCACGTCGTTATTAAATGCTACCTCAGCATGCTACAACGCAAGAGATTTAATGTCGTCCACAACAATTAACGACAAGGGTATTATTGACTCCATTCTACATAAATAGGGACCCAATTGAGCACTTTCAAAATACGAGGACCTAATTGACACAAATCTGCACAAATAGGGACCTCCGAAATGATTAAACCAAAGTTTAATTCACCCATCATAGACATTTCAAACTCACCTTGCATTATGTTAGCAAATCCTTCACATAAGGAAACATCAGTTGATCCAAAGATGATATCATCTACATACACTTGAACAAGCAAACTATGACTTCCAACTTTCTTAATAAATAAGGTTGAATCAACCTTTCCTATAGAGAAGTCATTTTCAATCCAGAAGGTACTAAGTCTTTCATACCAAGACCTAGGTGCTTAATTAAGGCCATATAGTTCCTTTTTCAATTTATAAACAGGATCAAGGAATTTAAAATCCTCAAACCCAGGAGGTTGACTAACATATACTTCTTCCTTTATAAAACCATTTAGAAACGCACTCTTCACATCCATTTGATACAATTTAAACTTCACCAAGGATGCATAAGCAAGTAATAATCTAATTGCTTCTAACTTGGGTACCGATGCATATGTTTTGTTAGAATTGATGGACTTTGTTTCTCAACACCAAGATGGAAGGGGGGGTGAATTGGTGTTTTATAAAAACTTGTAGTTTTTACATCTTTTTCGCAAACTATAAGGTTATTAAAATCTCTCTTGTGTAGTACAGAAATATGTGTGCAATGAAACAATACATGTATATGCAATGACACTAAAAATGTAACGAGATAAAGGAGAGAAAAACAAACAGTTTTTATACCTCAGTTGACCCCACTTCATTATTAAATGCTACCCCAACATGCTACAACGCAAGAAATTTAACGCCGTCCACAACAATTAACGACAAGGGAATTATTGACTCCATTTTACATAAATAGGGACCCAATTGAGCACTTTCAAAATACGAGGACCTAATTGACACAAATCTACACAAATAGGGACCTCCGAAATGATTAAACCAAAGTTTAATTCACCCATCATAGAAATTTCATTATGTTAGCAAATCCTTCACATAAGGAATCATTAGTTGACCCAAAGATGATATCATCTACATACACTTGAACAAGCAAACTATGACTTCCAACTTTCTTAATTAATAAGGTTGAATCAACCTTTCCTATAGAGAAGTCATTTTCAATCAAGAAGGTACTAAGTCTTTCATACCAAGACCTAGGTGCCTAATTAAGGCCATATAGTTCCTTTTTCAATTTATAAACAGGATCAAGGAATTTAAAATCCTCAAACCCAGGAGGTTGACTAACATATACTTCTTCCTTTATAAAACCATTTAGAAACGCACTCTTCACATCCATTTGATACAATTTAAACTTCACCAAGGATGCATAAGCAAGTAATAATCTAATTGCTTCTAACTTGGCTACCGATGCATATGTTTTGTTAGAATTGATGGACTTTGTTTCTCAGCACCAAGATGGGAGGGGGGGGGGGGTGAATTGGTGTTTTATAAAAACTTGTAGTTTTTACATCTTTTTCGCAAACTATAAGGTTATTAAAATCTTTCTTGTGTAGTACAGAAATATGTGTGCAATGAAACAATACGTGTATATGCAATGACACTGAAAATGTAACAATATAATGGAGAGAAAAACAAACACTGTTTTTATACTGGTTCAGCCTCAATGCCTACATCCAGGCATCCTTCCAATGAACCTTAGATCGAAGAGTAATTCACTATAATGATCAAACATTATAGAGCAACTCTCAAATGTAAACACCTCACAAACTCTCAATCAAATATAGAAACAACAACACCTGCCAACACAGAACAACCCGTCCCTGTTGTAGCAAACCCTTTGAGATATCCCCTCCCAAAGTCAAGAGCAAACCACTCATCTTCCTAACGCTCACATACAGGGAAACAACAAATCCAAGATTGCAAGTCTTCTCTCCTAATCAATCAAGATGCACCTTCAGATGTGCTAAAGTGATCAATCAATGTAGTCCTGTCAATTGCTTCTCAAGAATGCTTCAAGATGATCCAATTATTCTTGTTCTTGATTCTTGGAGCTTTTGAGTAATCTGTAAAACTCTCAAATGAAATTAATCAGATATGAAAGTGTAAGTATGATCAATCGTTACGATTTTAAAATAATGCGTCAATATATAGTTTATATCAGTCCTGACGCAAAGCAATCGATTACTAAACTTATGTAATCGGTTACATTAAACAGATATAACAGAATTACAAAAAACTTTGCTCTTAATCGAATCCACAATTAATGTAATCATTCTCATTAAATGTTGGTCAAACATATTTAAAAATATAACCGTTATAGCAGTTATGACTAGCAAGAAATCACTTTTTAAACATAACATACTTAATTGGATACACAAAGCATGTAATCGATTAAGCTCCAAAACTTAACATAATTTTGAAAACTTTTCTTTCCAAAGACTCATCACACCACATTTGAAAATGATATATGCAAACACACGAGTTTTACTCGATTCAACAACTAATGTAACCAATTCAAACTAGTTGTTTTGCCACAACTCAAAACCATAAGTTGTTTAATGACCTTAGTTGATTACTGATGGACAAATTTATGAACACCAAAATATGATGTCACAAACTTGTTTTTCAATCGGCAAGTATGACCGAATCGTTCAAGTAATAAACTTGGTAAGACCAAGTATCGTTCTTCCCAAAGGACTCACGGCCTAGTTTAGTTATGTGATTTCTTGATTAGCTAAGACTTAGGACGAAATATTTGAGGTTTTATATGCAAAAACGAAAATAAACATGTATGCATGAATTTGATCAATGGCTAAAACAAAAGACACACACTTTCAATGAAATATATTGATGAATATGTTGTTGGGGTTCAATTTCATCTTATCCACTCTCATATATTTTAGGAATTCACATTCAAATCATCATTGTTAATGCCACTCTCTAAAGTACCTTTCTAGAAGGCTTCTCCCCAATCACGAGTTCATACAATTCCTAGCATTCCTAATGATCAGTTCATAAGTGCAGGAGCTTAACGACAACCAATAAAATATTGGGAGAAATTCCCCGGATCTAGACTTCCCCGTACGCGCCCGTATCGACAAAACCAATAATCATGCATCGAATGAGTTAAACAATGCAAGCATTAAGCAAAGAGGAAAAACCCTAACTAATGATGAAAGAAAGCATAGATCTTAAATAAAAGATGTAAAAACAGATTCCATATATGAGAGCTTCAAAAGATTACATTGATTCCCCAACAAACATACAAGGTTTAGTTCACCATATTCATGGTGAACCTAGATGAATTACAATGAAAGAATGAAAGAATAAACCCTAAAAAGGTGAAGAGGTAGCCTGAGCATCCAAGATCCTTCTTCAAAGGGGTGGAAGAGAGAGTGTTTGCCTCGTTTCTGCCAAAGATACAAACCCTAGGACGTGCAAGTCCTTAAATAGGGCATAGAAATAACATAAAACAAGTCCAAGCCCATAAAAACAAAAGAAAACCGGTCCAAGCCCACTTAGAATGGCGCTCAGCGGTATTTTACCGCTGAGCGGTAATACCGCATGATCCATTTTGCCCCCAGCTGCTGTTTTTGCCCCTCAGCGGTGATTTTTGCACCTGAAAAGTGCCGCTCAGCGGTATTTTACCGCTCAGCGCCACTCGGTCACACATTTTCTGCGTTCTGGTTGGTTTTTCAGCATTCTGGTTGACTGGTTGACTTTTCTGGTTGACTGGTTGACTTTTCTGGTTGACTGGTTGACTTTTCTGGTTTCTGGTTGACTTTTCAGCACTCCAATCATTCGGTATTTCAATTCTTCTTTCAAATCATTCAATTAGCCTACAAAATCAAGGGAATCTTGCATAAAACCATTAAATTCACTTTCAACTCTCTTATTCTCAAAACTAAAGAAAAAATATGATTTCAAGCTAGTTTCTAAGTCTTAAAGGTTGCTTTTGGTATCAAATTTAAGCATAAAAATAACGGTTTTTCAACCGTTATCAATTACTACAACATTGTAATCGATTTTGTCAATCAGATATGCTTTTTGTGCATGTGGTATTCATAACACAGAATCATATATTGTACATACACAGATATAATCACATCATAAACATGATAGTATGCAGTCACATTAGTATGTTCAACATATGCATTTATCACACATTTTATGCAATTTCAAATCAGCATATGCGTTGATATAACACACAGAAACTCATTTCTGTTGTGATTTGGCAGCATTCGTGTGTTGTTATTATCAATGTGACTTGGTGATGTTTCCATCTTCATCCAGTTTTTTCTGAACACCCACTTTGTGCCAATCACTTGATGATGATCTTCTCTAGAAATGAGTTCCCAAACATCATTCCTTTCAAATTGGTTTAGCTCTTCTTGCATAGCAATGCACCACTTATCATCTTGAAGAGCTTCATTTATGTTTTTGGGTTCTATTTGAGACACAAAAGCAATTGTTAGACAAAAATTATTTAGACTATGTCCAGTAGTTACCCCTTTTGAGATGTCTCTGATGATGTTGTCCAAAGAGAGGCCTCGTGTTTGTTGAAAGCTTATTTGTAGAACTTCTTGATGTACAATTTGAGTCTTCATAGGATTATTCTTATTTAAGTACATCTCTTCAAGAGCTTCTCTTAAATAATCCTCATCACCTACAATGCGCTTATTTGACTCAAGAGGGTTCACCTCAAGGTCAACAATTTCATAAAAAACAACATGCATAGACTCTTCAATGATCAAGGTCCTTCTATTGAATACTCTATATGCTTTGCTAGTTAGTGAATAACCTAAGAAAATGGCTTCATCAGATTTACCATCTAATTTTCGTAAAATTATCTTTACCATTATTCAGAACAAAGCATTTACAACCAAAAGTTTTCAAATGTGATACATTTGGTTTTCTTCCTTTAAACAGTTCATAAGGAGTTAGCTTTAAAATAGGCCTAATGAGCATCTTGTTCAACACATAACAAGAAGTACTAATTGCATCAGCCCAAAAATATTTTGGCACATTAGACTCATTCAATAAAGTCCTAGCTAACTCTTCTAAGGATCTATTTTTCCTTTCAACAACCCCATTTTGTTGGGGAGTTCTAGGTGCAAAAAAATTGAATTATGCCATGACATGACAAAACTTTTCAAAAGACTCATTTTGAAACTCTCCACCGTGATCACTTCTTAAGGTTTTGATTTTCAAATCCTTTTCATTTTGTACTCGTTTAACAAAGATTTTGAATACTTTAAAAGCTTCACTTTTCAAAGGCAAAAAGAATGTCGAAGTAAATCTAGTGTAATCATCTACAATCACAAGTGCATAATAGTTTCCACCAAAACATTTAATTCTAGATGGACCAAACAAGTCCATATGCAAAAGTTCTAAAGGTTTTAATGTAGAAATCATGCTTTTAGATGAAAAAGAAGATTTGGGTTGTTTTCCTTCTTGACAAGCAGCACATAATTTACTTTGTCAAATTTCAATTTTGGCAAACCAATCACAAGATCTTTAGAAATTAGTTTATTTAAATGTTGCATACGAATGTGTGCAACCCTTTTATGCCATAATCAGGGATTTTCCTCTTTTGCAACTAAACATGATATGCTATGACTAGATGCACTTTCAATGTCAATCAAATATATGTCATTATGTCTAACACCTTGTAAAGAAATATCAGAAGAATTCTTAAATTAGATAGTGCATTTATCTTTTTCAAAGGTTGCCTTGAGACCTTTGTTACATAACTGACTTATGCTTAGGAGGTTGTGTTTGAGTCCTTCAACATACAACACATCTTTCATGGCTAAAGTATTTCCTCCTCCAATGTCTCCTGTTCCAATTATTCTTCCTTTGTTGTTATCCCCATAAGTGACAAATCCTTGCTTCTTCTTCTCAAAAGATATGAACCTCTTCTTGTCACCGGTCATGTGTCTTGAACAACCACTGTCAAGGTACCACAATGACTTCTTTGCATAGAAGATTCCTACAAAACAATGTTTTGCCACAGTTCAAAAACCAAGTTGTCTGATGACCTTAATTTATTACTACAACACCGTAATTGATTATGTCATGCATATATGCTTTTGTGCTTGTGGTTTTCAATATGCATAAACATACATTGTGCATACACAAATATAATCACATCATAATCACAATAGTATGCATAAATCACACAGTATGTCCAACCTATGCATTTGTCACACTATATGCATTTATCACAGTACGCATCATTTATCAAAGTAAGCATCATTTATCACAGTAAGCATTTACAAATTCACATATGTATAACGCAACACAGAAACACTTTTCTGTTATGACATTACAACATTCATGTGATAACAAAGATTTAGTTCAACTATCACTTTGCTATTAATGTGTTGTCATCATCAAAAACATTATAACAGAGATTTGGTTCAGCTATCACTTTGCTCCCCCTATCAACAAGCACTTTTGTGAAAAATAAACTGCATAGTGTTTGTTGTTTTTATTGCATGAAGCATGGTCATACATCTAACAAATGCAACATTAAACATTTTGAAGTGCCAAATGGAAAATATGCATGGGTTAAAATTGTAAAATGATGCTTGTTTGCTTGTACTCTCCAATCTAAGGTTGATTGAGAAGGTGAATGAATGTAGGCATTGAGGCCAAACAAGGATAAAAACTGTGTTTGTTTTTCTCTCCTTATCTCTTTACATTTTCAGTTTCATTGAATACATATTTTCTTACTGCACAAGAAAGATTTCAAGATCATTCATATTTGCAAAAAAGATTTAAAAAGTGCACATTTTTGTTAAACACCAATTCACTCCCCCTCTTGGTGTTGAGAAACAAGGTTCATTAATTCTAAGAGTTCCTTTTTCAACCCAAACTCTACGAGTGCTTTTAGCTTTAGGTTTCTTATGTTGATACATGTTCTTGTTTTTAAAGTTGCTCTTCTTAAAATCATTTTGAGCATGTGAGGTAGATTTGGGTTGCTTTAGCAATCAATGTCAGACATATGACTCTTACAAGAAAAACATTCAAAAAGATTTACAACTACATTAGATTCAAACTTTTTTGTTTCAAGAATGCTAATCTTGTTTCTTAGTATGACCTCTTCATCTAATGTTTTTTCATATTTCAATTTCAACTCATGAAATTCCTTCTTTAGCTTCTTATGTGCAACATATAATTTTTCAGACTCATTCATTAACTCAAAGAAAGCTTTTTGTAAATCTAATTCACTAGATTCAAAGCTAGAATCACTTACTTGACTTTCAACATCATCAAAGTCAACCATTAAGCAAAGATTTTCTAACTCATCTGAGTCACTTGAGTTTGAAGAACTTGAATCATTTTCTTCCCAAGCTATGTAGGCCTTTTTCTTTTTGGGAAATTTCTTTTCTTTTCTTTCTTCACTTTTCTTGTTCTTTGGACAATCCGTTTTAACCTGTCCTCTTTCTCCACATCCGTAGCACTTGATGCTTGATGGAGAACTTTGATTGTCCTTGTTTTCATTTCTAAACTTGTCCTTACCTTTTGCTCTCATGAATTTGGAAAATTTCTTTATCATGAGACTCATATTTTCTTCATCATCAGAATCATCAATATCCCTCCTTGAGCTTTTCCCTTTGGAAATTTCAGATTTGAAAGCCAAGGTCTTCTTTCTTCCTTGACCGTCTTCATCAGTCAATTTATTCAACTCAAGCTCATGGTCACAGAGCTTACCAAAGAGAATTGTCATTGACATTTGTGAGAGATTTTGGGATTCTTAGATGGCTGTCACTGATAACGGTTGAAAAACCGTTATTTTTATACTTAATTTTGATATTAAAAACACCCATTCTGACATAGAAACTTGCTTTAACTCATCTTTTTGCTTTAGTTTTGTGAATAAGAGAGTTGAAGGTGAATTTAATGGTTTTGTGCTAGATTCCTTTGATTTTGTAGGCTATTGGAATGATTTGAAAGAAGAGTTAAAGTACCAAATGGTTGGAATGCAGAAAAGTCAACTAGAATACAGAAAAGTCAACCAGAGTGTAGAAAAGTAAACCAGAATGCAGAAAAATCAACCAGAGTGCAGAAAAAGTTGCGTTGATCGCCACCGCTGAGCGCCAGTTTGGTTTTGAAAGCACTGTTTTGCGCCCGAGCGCCACCGCTGAGCGTCATTTCAGTGCCGTAGCCACCATTGAGCCCTAGTTTTGGGCTGAGCTCCAGTTTCATGGGCTTGAACCCGTTTTCTGTTATTTTTCTGATATATTTTGTGCTTGGACTCGATTTCTATTATTTTTCTGGTCTATTTAAGGACTTGGACGTCCTAGGGATTGTATCTTTCGATGGCTTGAGCATAGAAACAGACTTTTCACCCCTTGGGGGTAGATTTGGGGATGCGGGAGTCTCCTCTTCTCATTCTAGGGTTTCTCTACCTCTTTCATTATTTCATTCCATTGTTCATCTAGTTTCTCCATGATAGTTGGGAACTAAACCTTATTTGTTGTTGGGAAACGATGTAATCCTTTGAAACTCTCATGTATTGAATTGATTCTTGATTATATATGCTTTACTTCATTAATTGTTATGATTTTTCCTCTATACTCTATGCTTGCTTTGTTTAACTCATTCATAGCATGATAATTGATTTTGTCCATATGGACACATACGAGGAAATCTAGAACTGGGGAAATTCTCCCAAAAGCAATATTACCTAGACATAAGGATAGGAGGGTTGGTTGCCTTTAAGCTTCTGTGCGAATGTAATGCATGATTAATTGCTAGGGAGACAAGATATTGTGAACTAGTAATTAGGAGTAGGCTTTCTTCACCGAGACATCGGGTTTAAGTTAAATTAGAAAGTGGCAGTAACATTAATGAAGAAGATGAATTCATATATCCATGAGAGTGAATTAGGTGAAATCTAAACCCAACAACAATATCATCAACTTCATCCATTCATTCTTGTGTTTAGCCTCAATTGATCAAATTGCATTCATGTTTATTTTATTGCATTTGCATTCAAAACCCCCAAAATTTGTTTTTTAGAGTCTTAATTAGTTTAGTAATCACATAATTATTTAGTGTCGTGAGTCTCTTGGGAAACGATACTTGGTCTTACCATTTACTATTACTTGATACGATTTGGTACACTTGCCAAAGTGTTAACAGGCACCTTTGGTTACCAAGACTTGTCCAATGATTTCAATATTTTTACATTTAGCTCATCAATATCAAATGTCTTACCCAAACCTATTAGATGGTTCCCTATGTGAGTGAAACACTTCTAACATCAGCTATTGTTTCTCTAGGTTGCATCCTCAACAATTTCATACTCTTGTATAAGTGTGTTCTTCCTTGCGTGTTTCACATCATCAGTACCTTCGTGTGTGACTCTGAGCACTTCCCACATCTCCTGCGCTGTCTTACACACAGAAATTCTATAGAACTCATCGTGCACCACAATAGAAGATATAATGTTACGAGCCTTAATATCAAATTGAACTCTCCTATTTTCCTCAGCAATCACATTAAAGTAAGGCTTTTGTACTTCTACACAATCAACAGTACTTTTAGGAATATAATGACCATTTTGAACAACTTCCAAGATGCCTCTGTCAACAGACCCCATGAAAGTTTCCATTCTGACTTTCCATAATGCATAGTTATCACCAATTCAGAGTCGTGGTCTGTTGATGGAAGCACCCTCGGTATATCCTTGGTTATGATGACCGACCATTTTCGAAAAATTTGAAGAACTATCAAAGCAAGCTCTGATACTATTAGAATTGATGAGCTTTGTTTCTCAACACTAAGAAGGAGGCTGAATTGGTGTTTTTATAAAAAATAGCACTTTTCAAATGTTTTTCGCAAATGGTATGGTTCTTTAAACCTTTCTTGTGTCGTAAGCAATGGTGTGTTATGAAAAAAGTATGCGTGTAAAACAATTACAAAATGTATGCACAAATGTAAAGAGATAGGGAGAAGAAAATCAAACTCCTTTTTTATACTGGTTCGGCCTCAATGCCTACCAGTCACCCTCCCAATCAACCCTAGATCGTAGAGTAATTGACTATAATGATCAAAGTATTACAGCCAAGGCTTTATAGAGCAACTCTCAAATGTAAACACCTCACAGACTCTCAATCAAATATAGAATAGCAAAACCTACCAACACAGAACTACCCCGTTCTTGTCACAACAACCCCTTTGAGATATCTTCTCTCAAAGTCAAGAGTACACCACTTGTTAACTCATTGGCCAGTGTACCAAATCGTATCAAGTAATATAAAATGGTAAGACCACGTATCGTTTCCCAAGAGACTCGTGACACCAAACAATTGTATAATAACTTAATTAGTTAAGACTAAAGAACGATTCCATTGAATGAAATTTAATGCAATAAAAGTAAACATAATAACTTGAAAGTAAAATTGTTCTTTTGAAGCTAAAACAAGAATGAATGAATGGTATTGAGATGATAATGTTGTTAGGTTTAGATTTCACCTACTTCATTTTCATGCACATTAGAACTCATCTTCTTCATTGGAATGCTAATGTCACTTACAAAATTACTTAGAAACCAATCCCTAGACGTAAAAAGCCTAGCCATGATTATTAGACAACAATCCCTTGAAACCCTAATAACCAATTCCGCATTAAGAAAAGAAGCTTAAGACAACTAAACGTCATATTTTTATCCCTAGATAATATTTCCTTTACGTGAAATCCTCCAGATCATGGTTCCTAAGTATTTCCCAATAACAAAGAAATCTAATTATCAAGCTATGAATGGCCAAAACATAACAAGCATGAAGAAGAGGAGAAAATCACTAACATTCAATGAAAGAAACATAAAATATTCAAAACATGTTCAAATACATGAAGTTCACAGGTTACATCTTTCCCCAACAACAAATGAATTTAGTTCTCCATTGTCATGAAGAACCTTGGCTTAAAATGGAAGAATGAAAATGAGATGGAAACTTTAGAAAGAGAAAAGGAAAGCTCATGCATGCCCAATCTTCCTCCAAAGGGTCAAAAATCCTGTTTTTATGCTTCAGCCGTCAAAAGATATCCACCCCAATGCATCAAATCCCTTATATAGATCCAAAGTACCACATAGGACCTCGTCACCAGCGCTCAACGACCTAACTAGGGGCAAGCAGGCGAAATTGCGTGAATAGTGGTGCTCAGTAACCTGGATGAGGGCATCCAGGCGTCCTACGGTAGGTGTAACTGGCGCTCAGCGCCCCAGAGCAGGGCAACAAGGCGTGGTTGCGCGAGCATCAACGTTGAGGTCCCCTGAAGAGGGCAACCAGGTGTGGTTGCACGAGCATCAACGCTGAGGGCCCCAAAAAAGGGCAACCAAGCGTGGTTGCATGACAACCAACGTCCAGGACCCTAGAAAAGGGCAACCAGGAGTCCTTGAGCCTTCTGCAATCTTCTATTCTGGTGCTTTTGCTGTCCATGCTGGGTTTGAATTCCTTGATACTTTACTCCTCTTCCAAAACATACCAATAACCTACAAAATTAAGGAATTAGTGATAAAAATCATTAAGCATAACCTCTATTCACTTATTCATAAAATTCAACTAAAACAAGAGTTTAAGCAAGCTTCAAGCTCAAAGGAGTTGATTTAGCATCAAAATTTCATCACAGATAATGGAAAAATCAACGGTTCTCAACCACTCTTCTTCCTGATGCCACACATATAGGGAACAACAAATCAAATATTGCAAGTCTTCTTCTCCTGATGAAACATAATGCACTTTCAATTGTGCAGAACCGATAAGTCTTTTAAGTTCAATCATGTTTGCTTCTCAAGAATGCTTCAAGATTTTTAAACCACTTCTCGTTCTTGATTCTTGGACCCTTTGATCAATCTCTAAAGCTTCTCAGATAAAAATCAATCAGATAAGAAAGTGTAATTCTCAATTGTTCTAAAGAACATCAAACAATGCGTCAATATATAGTTTATAACAGTTCTAACACAAATCAAATTGATTTACACATTAATGTAATCCGTTACATTAAACACATGTAACAAAATTACAACCAATTCAGGTCCTAATTGAATATACAATTAATGCAATCGATTCTCATTAAATGTTTGGTCAAATACATTTAAAAATATGATCGTTATAGCAATTATGACAAGCATATCTAAGTTTTCAAATCATAACAAACTTAATTGAATACATAAACCATTTTAGCACTTAGAAGATTTTTGACAACTTTTCTTTCTCAAAACACATCACAACACATTTGACAAAGATATGTGCAAACACATGAGTTTTAATCGATTTACCAACTAATGTAAACGATTCAAACCTAGTTATTTTGCCATAGTTTAAAACACAAGTTGTTTGATGACCTTAATTGATTATCACACCATTGTAATCCATTTAGTCATTCAGATATGCTTTTGTGCATGTGTTTTGATATCACCAAAACATATATTGTGCATACAGATATATGATCATTTCACAAACACAATAGTATGCAACAATCAACACAATATGTCAACAAATATGACAAACACAATATGTGCATATTTCACAGTAAGCATTAACACATACAACACATAAAACAATACACATACATGTGTTTTTATTATCAATCTGTTGTTATCATCAAAAACAAACATCACAGGGATTGGGTTTAGCTAACACTTTGCTAGTCAAGTATTCTATTTTTTCTATATGAGCATTGCAATTTTCACATTTTTTCTCTAAAATCTGAATTTTAGTTTTAGCATTATTAGCAGATTGTAGAGCAGTATTATGTTCATTTTTCAGCTTCTCATTTTCATCAACAAGGTTGTTAATTCGATATTCAAAGTCTCTTCTTTTAGAGTTTAATTGATTTACCTTGTATTGTAGTTTCATAGCTTCTACATGTAGTTCTTGATATGTGTCCAGCAGCATGTGATACTTGACTTCAATTGGCTCATTCTCGAAATCACTATCACTGTCTTCAGAACACACAAAACCCGCCATGAAACACAAGTTTGACTCCTCTACACTTTGATCATCATCACTCGCTGAATCAACATCACTTTTTTCATAGGAAATGTAAGTTTTTCTCTGCTTACTTCTTCTCTTGTCTTGAGGATACTTTGTATCAGCCTTTTGTTTGTTCTTTAATTTTGGACACTCTGGCTTGATGTGACCATCTCTTCCACACTCATAACACGTAACAATGCTGGTCTTGGAGTTCTTTCTTCCTCCTTTAGAGTTACCTGCAAAGTCAATTGCAACAGTTCTAATTTTCATAAATTTGGTAAACTTTTTTACCATTATATTAATGACCTCTTTTTCTAAGATATTTGCATCTGAGTCTGCATCAGATTCAACCTTTCTAGAGTTCCTTTTGCTGGTAGCCTAGAGTGCAATTGATTTCTTCTGTTCAATCTCTTCTTCATCTTTCAATCTACCAAGTTCCAACTTGTGTTCCCTGAGCTTGCCAAACAAAGTAGCCATATTCATGTTAGTTAAATCTTTTTGATTCGGATATGGTTGTTACCTTTGGTTGCCAACTTTTGTTTAGGCTTTTTAGAATTTTGATGTTAATTTCCTCCTTTTCAAACGCTTTGCCGAGAGCCATCAAGTGGTTTACAATATGAGTGAACCTTTTCCGTACATCATATATGGTCTTTGTAGCTTTCATTCTAAACATCTCATATTCCTACACCAGGGAATTCTTTCTGGCCCTCTTGACTTCATTTGTGCCTTCTTGAGTAACCTCAAGAACTTCCTACATTTCTTTGGTAGTCTTGCATTGGGAAACCCTGAAAAACTCATCCATAGTAAGAGTAGAGGCAATAACATTTCTTGCTTTAACATCATACTATGCTTTCCTATTTTCCTCTTGAGTCCACTCAGAAAAAAATTTTAAAACAGTTTTTCAATTAATCACATGAGTGGGTTCAATAGGTCCATTGAGAGTAGCATCCCACACACCTTTGTCTACTAACTCAAGAAAGATTTGCATTCTGATTTTCGAAAAAGCATAATTTTTGCCAACAAATAAAGGTGGTCTATTTGTGCATGCACCCTCACCGAAGGTTTGAGAAACAAAAGCCATTTTAGAATCGACTAATCGATTATACAAAATGCTTAATCGATTTGTTTTTCAAATAATTTTTGAAAACCAGCTCTAGTGCAATTGTTAGAATTGATGAACTTTTTTTCTCAACACCAAGAGGGGTGGGGGGTGAATTGGTGTTTTATAAAAAAATAGCACTTTTCAAATCTTTTTCGCAAATGGTATGGTTCTTTAAACCTTTCTTGTGCCGTAAGCAATGGTATCCTATGAACATAGTATGCGTGTAAAACAATTACAGAATGCATGTGCAAATATAAAGAGATAGGGAGAAGAAAATCAAACTCAATTTTTTACTTGTTGGGCCTCAATGCCCACATCCAGTCACCCTCCCAAACAATCTTAGATCGGAGCATAATTCACTATAATGATCAGAGTATTACAACTGAGGCTTTATAGAGCAACTCTCAAATGTAAACACCTGACAGACTCTCAATCAAATATAGAACAACAAAACCTGCCAACACAGAACTACCTTGTTCTTGTCGCAGCAATCCCTTTGCGATATCCTCTCTCAAAGTCAAGAGTACACCACTCTTCTTCCTGACGCAACATGTACATGGAACAACAAATCAAAGATTGCAAGTGTACTTCTCTTGATCAAACAGAATGCACCTTCAGTTGTGCATAACCAATAAGCCTTTTCAGTCCAGTAACGTTTGCTTCTCAAGAATGCTTCAAGATCTGTAAACCACTTCTCGTTCTTGATTCTTGTAGCCTTTGATCAATATGTAAAACTTCTCATATGAAAATTAGTCAGATATGAAAGTGTAATTCTCAATTATTCTATAGAAAATCAAACAATGCGTCAATATATAGTTTATATTAATTCTGACGCAAATCAAATCGATTTCATATTAATATAATTGGTTACATTAAACACATGTAACAAAATTACAACCAATTCTCATTAAATCCTTGGTCAAACACATTTAAAAATATTACCGCTATAGCAGATATGATAAACATATGTAAGTTTTCAAAACATAACGAACTTGATTGAATACATAAACCATGTAATCGATTAAGCTTTAACACTTAGAAGATTTTTGAAAATTTTTCTTTCTCAAAACACATCACAACACATTTGAAAAAGATATGTGAAAACACACGAGTTTTAATTGATTCACCAACTAATGTAATCGATTCAAAACTAATTATTTTGTCATAGTTTAAAACACAAGTTGTCTGATGACTGTAATTGATTATCACACCATTGTAATCGATTTAGTCATTCAGATATGCTTTTGTGCATGTGTTTTTGTATCACCAAAATATATATGGTGCATACACGGATATGATCATTTCACAAACACAATAGTATGCAACAATCAACACAAAGACAAACATAATATGTGCATATTTCATAATAAGCATTGACACATACAACACATAACACAGTACACATACATGTGTTTTTATTATCAATGTGTTGTCATCATGAAAAACAAACATCACACGGATTGAGTTTAGCTAACATTATGGTCCCGCTATCAACAAATACCAATTGTAGGTATCAGCGTCTCGCGCAGCGGAATGTTTTTAAGAGCGGAAAAGCGTGTTACGGTTAAGAGTGGAAAAACGTGTTACGGTTAAGAGTGGGAAAGCGTGGTTAAGAGCAGAGTAAGATAAGATCACAAAAATTATTTTATCCTGGTTTGAATCAAAAGATTCTACATCCAGTCATTAATCACTAGTAAACAGTGATTAAATTTTCACTAAAATATTGTTCATAGATTACAATAAGATGGAATAAAAGTAAGAACATAAAACACCTTCCTTCGACAAACGAACGGAAGAACTTGCGTAATCAACTTGAAGAGAACCGCTTCGACCTTAGACCCACTAAGCACGAGGTTCTCCTATTCACAAGACTTGATATAAGTACCACTAACACTTGAAAACTTCCTCAGAGCGTTTCTATATTTTCAAGTGGCTTAGATAAACCTCCAAGAGGTTTGGCAAAGAGTATATATAGCCTAGAGGTCTGAAACTGAAAAGGCAGCTCCCAACTGCCAGTGATAATCGATTATTAAAAGTGATAATCGATTATTTGTGTTCGTTATGGAGTTTTCAAAAAGTGATAATCGATTATCCTCAGGAATAATCAATTATCTGCGCGACTTTGGCAAAACTGACTCATACTTGAATAATCAATTATTTCTAGAAATAATAGATTATTTGCCCGAGCAATGGTTTTTCAAATAAGCTCGTGAGAATCAGTTATTACACTAAAGACAGGAAAGCTTCTAAGTGTTTACATTAACAAACTTATTCCAATTACAACTAAAGTCTTAAAGTTCTTCATCTTGTAGCATCATCAAAATCATTATATCTTCAAGACATCAATGCTCCTCATTGGTAACAAACTTGACATCCTTTCTTCTTAAATTCTTTTCTACTCTAAAGGGTTATAAGTTTGACTTAGACAAATCCCAGGTAAGATAGGTGAACCACAAGGGTTGCTTAAGTACCAAGTCTTACCTTGCAAGAGATGTCTTAGACTAACTTAATTACCCCTTAAACTAAAATCACCTTTAATATTTGTTAAATTAGAATGGCTCAATTTCTCACACCAACAGGGGGGGTGAATTGGTGAATTGTAAAAACAAAAGCTTTTAAAATCTTTTTCACAAAAATTGTTGCCTTTATACTTTTCTTGATTGCATGGTAAAAGATTTTCAATGCAGCGGAAACTTAGTCGAATAAGTACAGAAAGTAATTGATTGAATAAAAGAGAGTAGGGATCAGAAAATTCAAACACTGAGTTTTTATACTGGTTCGACCACGGGAAGTCAATGCACTATAAAGATCAAGGGTTTTAGAACAAGGTTTTTATAGAGACCTCACGTCAAAAATATAAAACACCTCTTTAACCCTCTAATCTAATATAGGCAGTCAACAACAAGACCAGCAGCAGGAATCCCCTCTTCTGCCGTCTAACCCCTTTGAGGAACCCTCAAAGTCAAGAACACACATGTTCTTCTTCCTGTAGTCACAATAGAGAACTCAAACCAATCTTCACGAGATTGTAGAATCTGATCACGCAATAACACCCAAGTGTGCAAATTCGATCAGTCTTTGAAACACAGTAGTCTTGCTCTTCAAGAAATCACAAGTTGTTAATCACCACGGTCAATCTTGTTTCTTGGAGCTTTTCCACTCTTTCTGTAAGATCACAACTTTCTGTAAATGATATGAAATTGTTAGAATCACCAAAAGTTCTTACAGAATTCAAATCTGCATCTATTTATAGTATAACACATATCAAACTCATTTTAATCGATTGAGCTACTACCCAAGTGTGCAAATTCGATCAGTCTTTGAAACACGGTAGTCTTGCTCTTCAAGAAATCACAAGTTGTTAATCACCACGGTCAATCTTGTTTCTTGGAGCTTTTCCACTCTTTTTGTAAGATCACAACTTTCTGTAAATGATATGAAATTGTTAGAATCACCAAAAGTTCTTACAGAATTCAAATCTGCGTCTATTTATAGTATAACACATATCAAACTCATTTTAATCGATTGAGCTACTAACGTAATCGAATATAACAATCAGTTATAACAGAATTAGCAGCAGTCAAACAAATAATTGAATGTACAATTAATGCAATCGACTATCATTTAATGCTTCGTCAACATATTTAAAAATATGACTGTTATGTTAGTTGTTACCAGCATTTAACAGATTTTCAAAACCTCAACTAACTTATTCGAATACATAGAGCATGGATTCGATTAAGTGAGATATTTTTGCATAGTTTTGAAAACTTTTCTCTTTGAAAAAACTCAGAGCACACTTCAAAAGAGTTTATGCAAACACACGAGTTTTAATAGATTCACTCCATAATGTAATCGACTTAAAACTGTTGTTTTGCCACAAGTTCAACCGTAGTGCTTGTGATTTTTCTTTTCCCGAAAACATATGTCATGCATACACATATAAAATCAAATATTTCACACAGTGAGATGCAATGAACAACACAAACATAGATCAAACATGTTCTCAGATATGCTTTAACAATTTAACACATTAAAGAAAAGCATATGACATGTAAACATAGAACATGTAACACAGAATATACATGTGTTATTAATTGTGTGTTGTCATCATCAAAAACTCAGATATTATTGAGATTGTGGGTTAAGCTAAACCTGTTCTCCCCCTATCAACAATCTCAACAATCTCCCCTTTTTTTTATGATGCACAACCATGATTAATAATCAACCATGTTGCACAAATCAAATACAAATTATCAACCAATTACAGAAATATCATAATTCTCCCACTTTGGGCATTAGCAAAAAAGGTAAGCACATTGTAATTCATACATAGATAACCAAGCGCAATAGAGATGCATCAGATAAAAACATTGTATGATGCTCCCCCTGACATGATTTTGGATATTCTCCCCCTTAAATGAATACATGTAAAATAGTTCAATAACATGCAATGCTACCCTTGTCATTATACATGTTTCAATCTCAAAACACATATGCACAATGCAGTAATCGGAGTGTATATCAAAGCATCTAAAAGCATATTCCAAGTAATGTATCAAAGCATATATGTAAGAGTAATATCAGATAAAAAATTGATACATTTTCATTCAGCAAAAAACAATTTAATTTCTTATCATCTCAAAATATGAATATCAGTTGAGCAAAGAGATATAAGAAGAATAAACATTCAACAGTATATAAAACAAGATTTAAAGATATTAGATTTCCAAGTTTGGAATCTTTAAACCACTGTTCATACTCAATCGATTTTAATCCAGTCATAATCGATTTCTTGCTGTACCATATTGTTGACTTTCCAGTTTCATCTAGCCAGCAAGTAATGTTCCTGCAAAACCTTCATGGTCTTTCTAGATTAAGCATTTTAGAATCAGTATAATACATGAATTATCACAGATCATGTGTGAGTATGCAAAAGTATGAATGTAATAGTAAAATGTAACACATTTGCATACAATCATAGTGTATCGATTTAAGTGCTATCAGTTTTACTCAATCACAGATATAATTTTTCATACACAGATTGAGTTAAACATAAACTCTGATTTCATTGAAATTTTAATCATGGATTACAATCAGATTGAAACAAAACAAAGATGGCATATAAAGCCAGCAATACAAAAGAAACATATAAAACAAAACACATCAACCCCCTAATCTGAGTTATACATATCCGCGAAATCTTTATCAAATGATTCTTCAGAACCTTCAGATGAATTGTTCACTCTTTGCTGATGGAGATTATCTATCTTCCCTTCAATCCTTGTAACTCTTTCATTTAGGTGCCTGAACTGCTCTACAACAAACCGTTCAAAGTTTTTCTCTGGAAAGCAATTTATGTGCTCTTCATTTTGTGCAGGTGTGCTTCCAGAGCTATGAACCAAGTCTAATTCATCTTTGAAGCACCACCCTTTTCCAGTCTTCACTAGTCAAATGGAGCATAGGGTATTCCTGTTGATTATATTTGTACAGTTGCAAGAGCATTTCTCCTCACCCTCAACATTCACTCCTTAAAGAGTTAGAATTCTACTGATAAGCATTGCATAAGGCAGATAATGAGCTTGACTAAGCCCAACTTCAATCATGTGGTCTTTTAATACCTCCACCAGTTGGTGGGGATATCATTCTTAATGGCATGTAGCAGAAAAACATCTTCAGTCGTCATTCTGTCTTGCGTAGCCTTCTTGGTAATATTACCCATGAAAGGATATGTGTTATCATCTTCTCTTCCTTGTTTAATCCTTCACGTACGTACAATCGTTCAATTGTATATCTTCCAGGAAATCTTAACCAGTTTTTGTAAACATCTCTCTTTTTCAACCACATATTTTTCTTAGAGTTGCGTAGATGGGAGAATAGTCCCTCAGCTTTTAGACTGATTAGTTGTACCCAGACATCGTTGTCAATATAAATGTTGATGCCTTTTACCCTTGATTGAATGTCTCCATTAACGCTTTTCAAATTATTGTAAAATACTCTCACAAGGTTGGGGTACCAGTCACCTTTCATCTGTACCAGTGTAGAGAGTCCCTGAGTTTCAATCCATTCTAGGAAGTGAAAACCCTCCTTTTCAAATAAGTCAAGCTTTAAGTGCTTATGTGGTACAACAATCTTGATTCTCTTCCCTCTGAGAAATCTTTCACATGTTTCATCATCATTGATCCATCCCGAAGGATCAACACCTCTTGCAGCAACTACGACCTTTTCTTTGTTACCAGAGTGGTGTGATGAAGAAGCCATATGATTTTTGAGTTCTGGATAGTTTTTGCTCAATACTAGGGTTATGAGGATTTCACAGACATAACACACTAAATGCTAACACACTTTTACAAGTTTGATTAAATCCAAATTTTTGCAAACAAAAAACGTATACTTAGGCCCATTCAAATTTTTGCAATAAGAAAGCCCATAACAGAGATTATTAATCGATTTCATTAAATCCAAAGTCGACTTAATGATTACAAGAGTGATCTCAAAAATAGAGAAACACATGCCTAGAACATATTCGATAAAACACTTAATAGAATCGATTAAAAATCAAGCAACTTGATTTTCATAGAAAACATTCACTCAAACAGGCATACAACAAGCATGCATTTAATAATCAATCATAGAAACAATTTTGATGCATAATGCATTAAGAGAATTTCAACAATTACCACTATTTTTGAATCTCAAGCGCTTATGAATCCTGGATTATAGTTCATTCTTGAGTTCTATACTGCTTCAGCTGCAACTACTTTCCTGCAAAATAATTAAACGATTTTGACGCTGGTACCCATTTGAACTTGGGTCCTGTCTTGTTAGTTGCAGGAGGCAGTTCCTTAGGAATCCATTTGAATTTTCCTTTGGGGACTCCAACCTTTCTGTAATAGCAGTTTCTAACATTGTGACCAATGTTGTTGCAGTAAAAATAGGCATTAGTAATAGGCTTACTGAGATCAATAAACTTCTTTGAATTAATCCTATTACTCTTTGCTTTGTAGCCAATACCTTACCTATTAATTTCTCTTCCAAAAGCTCTAAGCACAACCAATAAATTTTCTTTACCTTGTGTAAATTTTGATAGTGTGCTAGTTAAGTAGTCAATTTTCTCAAGGTGTACTTGACAATTACCACATTCTTTTTCAACAATTTGTATTTCAGTTTTAACTGTCTTTGCAAATTTTAAATCATGTTCAAGTTCTTTTTCAAGCTTTTCATTATCCTCTACTAGATTATCAATTTTATATTCATAGTCTCTTCTCTTAGAGGATAATCAGTTTACCTTATACTAGAGTCGCATGGCTTTTACATGAATCTCCCGAAATGCATCGAACAACATGTAGTACTTGACCTATATTAGTTCATTCTCAAATTCATTATCACTGTCATCATCAGAGTGTGCAGAGCCTGCCATGAAACATAAATTTGACTCCTCTTCCACACTACAATCATCATCACTTGAATAGTCTCCATCACTATTTTCCCAAGCTATGTATGATTTCCTTTGCTTTCTGCGCTTGTCGTGAAGATACTTGGTGATTTCTTTCTGCTTGTTCTTCAAGTCTGGATAGTCAGGCTTGATATGACCATCCTTTCCACATTCGTAACATTTTACAGCGTTGCTTCTTGAACTCTTCTTTCCTCCTCTTAAAAAGCCTGCATTGTTAGTTGCAGAATTTTTATTCTTCATGAATTTGTTAAATTTTCTCACCATCATATTCATGATTTCCTTTTCTGATACTTCCGCATCTGATTCAACTTCAAATGCGGCCTTCTTGGAGGATTTATTGCTTGTGGCTTTGAGAGCAATCGATTTCTTTTCTTCAATTTCTTCTTCCTCTCTCAGCCTTTTGAGTTCTAATTCATGCTCCCTGAGCTTACCAAAAAGGGTTTCCGTATTCATGTTAGTTAAATATCTAGATTTTGAAATAGCAGTTACCTTTGGCTGCCAACTTCTGTTTAAACTCTTCAGGATTTTGATGTTAATCTCTTCTTTCTCAAAAGATTTCCCGAGAGCCATTAGATGATTGACAATGTGTGTAAACCTCTTCTGAATAACATAGATGATCTCCCCAGCCTTCATCTTGAACAACTTATATTCCTGCACAAGAGAGTTCTTTCTAGCACGTTTTACCTCGTCAGAAAGGTTTTCATTAATGCCTTTATACTTTTCTTGAATTGCACGGTAAAAGATTTTCAATGAAGCGGAAACTTAATCAAATAAGTACAGAAAGTAATCGATTGAATAAAAGAGAGTAAGGATCAGAAAATTCAAACATATATTTTTATTTTTACAATTGATTAAAGTAATTCGGTGATTTCAAAATTGGTTCTGGAAATTTATCTAGAACCCTATTTTCACTTTTTATGTTTCTTATGTTTTTGGTAATAAACTCGTTATACACTTCCTTCCTTTATATATATATATATATATATATATATATATATTTAGAAAAATTGTAATTTATTACTTATGTTTTTTCTTTTATTCACTTTCTAAACATGAGTATTGATACAAAATATCTAGGTTAGGGTATAAATGTTTGGGTTACAAATCTTAAAGAAAACATGGAAAGTAGAGGCCTAACTGAGACAAGCCGATTTATAGTGTCAGGCCAAAATTAGCTCATGCCACATTACTATACCAGGATTTTTTTTTGAAAATGTTTCAAAATAAAGGTCGTGATACATTTGCTTATGAATTTTTTTCATATAATAATTTTCTTATCATATAATTAAATTAATAACATAAGGTAACTCGGTTCTTTAATTCGGTAATAGTTTCAGACATTGATTCTTGTGAATTGATTTAATTTATTTTGCATTGTTAGGCACCACTTCGCATCCTATAAAATTTTATTCACTGATTTTGGTTCATGTGTGACATAAAAGCAACATTTATACAGAATTGACTTAGTTGTTTCCTTGTAGATAAACCTTTGGAAATGTCTCCTATCACATTTTTCGCTAATATGTCTCTTGGTATTGTCCAGGTTTTTTGTAAACTACTTGAACTATATATTTCTTCTTGAGCATCTTCTCCTTTGTTACATCTATGTCTAGTTCATTTACATCTAGACTATTTCTTGGATAGAGTGCATTAGTTATATATCACTACATTCATCAAAAGTAACATGCATAGATTTTTGCATAATTAATGTACTTGTGTTATAAACTCTATAAGCTTTGCTAGTCAAGGAATAGTCAAGAAATATACTAGGTTTAGAATCAAATTTTCCTATATTACTTTTACCATTCTTTAACATAAAGCATTTGCAGCCAAAAATTCTTATATGAGATATGATAGGTTTTCTCCCTTTGAACAACTCATATGGTGTGAATTTCAAAACATGTCTTATAAAATTTATATTTAGTAAATAACATGTTGTATTTACTACATCAGTCCCAACATATGAATTCTCATTCAGCATGGTTCTTGCTAACTCTTCTGAAGATATATTTTTCCTTTCTACAACCTCATTTTGATGGGGTGTTCTAGGAGTTGAGAAGTTATGTGAGATACCATGGTTATCACAAAATATTACAAAGTTTTTATTTTGAAACTCACCCCATGATTACTCTTAATTCACTTGATTTTTAGTTCTTTTTCATTTTCAATGACAAATGCAAATTTCTTAAAAACCAGTAGGATGTCACGTTTTGATGAGATAAAGAAGGTCCTAGTAAATCTAGAGAAATCATGAACAAGTACTAATGCGTAATAATTTCACCCTAAACTTGTTGAAATTGGTATCATGCAACGGAACGGTTTCAAAGAGCGTGTAACGGTCAATAACCAATAGGCGAGGGGTGAATTGGTTGGTTTTAAAGTTATGATTTTCTTTAAGAACCTTTATCAAACAGTATAAGTGCTAAAGTTATAAAGTCAAAGAAAATCAACACAAAGGATTTTATCCTGGTTTGAATCAAAAGATTCAACGTCCCGTTGTTAATCACTATAAATAGTGATTAACTTTTTTCACTAAAATATTGTTTTAGATTACAAACAAATTATACAAATAATAAGAAATAGAAAACACCTTCCTTCAACACAAGATGGAAGAACCCTACTCAATCAACTTGAAGAGAACCACTTCGACTTTAGACGCACTAAACGCAAGCTTAATGATGGCAACTCCTTTAGGAATTTCCCATCCAAAGAAGTATCAACTTAAACTAAGACTAAGAAATGGAAGTGAATAAAGACTTTCAACAAAACCTCTTTCCTTATCTAGGTCTTAGATAGATTTACTTTGCTAAATAACATTTACATTGTTTTGTAGACCTTAAATAAAGGTTGAAGACCATGGAGAATCAACCAAACAAGCTTGGAGAGTCAAAGGAAGCAAAGGAGTCAAAGACGAGTAGAAAATAGATGTTTTTCGGATTGGAATTAATGCCTTCAAGATTGGGACAACAAAGGGATTTGCCTTCCAGAATGGAAATTCGCTCAGCCACTGCCAGCCTACGCTCAACCAATCTGCACCAGATTTTAGCTTTTGAAAAGCGCACGTTTTTAATGTTTTTGGCATGGAACATGCAGCCCAAGCTGAGTAACATCTTAGATACTCCTCTTTAGTGATCTTAGGAGCTTTATACATTCATATTTAGAGCTCTCTCTTCACCTTTAAAAGAGAGGTACATCTCCATGTAAAATCCAACTTGAAAGATATATTGAAGTGGTGTTGAGATTACTCCAGACCTCTATACTTCGAGTTCACCTTATAGTTCAAATTTCGCACTCCTTCCTCTAGCTTCCTTCCCCTTTGGAAGGTCGTCTAAGTTTGAGAAACCTCACACACTCATCCAACCTCCACTGAACCTTTCATTAAACACTTGGTGTGCACCTGCATCATCCTCCATTTCTCTATTTCGATGCATCCCTTCTAAGTTTGGAAGAGCTCTCACTTGAAGTGTGGAGTTGCTTCCATCATTTGGCATCAAGAGCCAACACATCCATGCATTGCTTCAAGAGCTAAGTTGCTCTTACCTTCATATTTTTGTTTGACCGTGTTGTGCAGTGTAGTGCTCACCATTTTCCAATTTTTTTTCATTTCAATTTTGATTCAATTTGTGTTTGTTGTTGTCATACTTGTGCCTTGAGTGTTCCTTAGTGCTTGTTGTTCATTTTAATTGGTCCAATTCTTTTATTTGAGTTTAATTCAAGCTTTACTTTTCATTCTAGTTATGTCACGGTCTTGTGCAAAACATTTTGTAGTTTTCATTTTATCATCATGTATTTGGATCTGTTCTAGTTGTGATTTTTGTTTTTAATTGTGTCCAGTGCATTTGCTAGCCATATATAGATCATATAAAGAAATGAGATCAAGTCTATCTTTGATCATATGAGCTAACAGCAGTGCCAAACATGTTTCTGTTTTCCAAATTTTGCACAATATTTCAAAAACTGGTGCAAGTGCTATAATCTGTTTCAGACCAGATTTTTTGCTTCTTCAGATTTGAGCAAGTTTCCTTGGTATTGTTAAGCATTTCTAGAAGTATAGCAACTCATATTAATCACAAAATTATAAAAAATGTAGTTAAGTTCAAAAAAAATATGGTAAAACAATGTTGTAACTATTTCAGTCAAGATTTTGCACCGTACTTGATGTCTTTGATTGTTCTTAGGCTTTAAAAAATTTGCTAGATCATATTCTGCAACTAGATCTAGTGCATTAGGCCTTTCTTAAACCTTTGTTTTTGCTTTCTGCTTTGATTCCATTAAGTTTTCAAATTTGATGCAATTTTGGTCTAATTTTTCTGCATTTTTGGCAACTGCTACTGTCATTTGTACCATCTGGCTGTTTTTGTGCATTATGAATGTTTGTGCAAGTTTATTTGTTATTTGAAACTTGTGTGCATTGTTCATTTGGTCAATTTTGAGCCTATATGCAAAATCACTTCCTAAACCATCAAATTTTGCTTAAATGTGGAAGTGAACTAGTGAATTTCGAGTGTAGTGTGATTCCTTGTTTTTGCAGTGTTTAAACACCTTCAAGTTGATGATATAAAGTTTCTTGAAGCATCAATTGAGCTTTAGAAACACTACCACTCATTTTTGGGTCTGAAAGCACACTTTTCTGGTGTAGTAACTATTTTTAGTGTTGTTTGACATTTCCATTTCTTCAAATCTCATTTATGGATTGGAAAAAGCTAGGTTTATGATATCAAATGCAAAGATATGATTAAAAAAGTGTACAACATCCATAAAAAGCAAAAGAAAACCAAGCAATCCAGTTTTGAACCCCAAAACTCAAAAATCACAAAATTTGCACTTCTTTGGGGACTTTTATCAAACACCTTATTGCACTACTTTGGGCTCTTCGTTTTGTATTTTTCTTGCTTGTTTAATCTGATCTATTGCCTCTCCTAGGTTCCTTTTGTGTCCCTCCATTGATTCAAAGCTTAGAAAAACTTGAAATCAACTTGTTTGACCTCAAATTTGTGCCACCAAACTTGGTATGCAAATTTGAATTTTGGTGCAGTGCAGATTATTTGCTGTTACTGGTTTAGTGTGTAGCAGGGTGTTGTGACGTTTTGGTGAGGCTTCCAAGGTACAAAATCCTTGATCCAAGGGGGTAGCGTACTAGGAAGTGGAAGGGTTGCTGAATTGGACAAGGAGGTAGCTCTCAAAGTAGTGCTTACAAGCTTCAATTTTCAGCAGCATTTCACCATTTTGCACCATACTTTGCACCAATTTTGGAGAGTTGTAGCAAGGTTTTTGCAGCATCATCATTTGTCAATTTTAAGCATTGTATCAAGTACTTTCTAGCTTTGTATCACGAAACATTTGAAGTTAAATGGTTTTCATTTTGGCAACTTAAAGTGTCTTGAAAAAATACTTTTCAAGAAATTCCAAGTGCACAATCAAACATTGTAATACCTTAGTTTCCACTTCTTAGTGTGAAAGAGTGTCAAGGGGATCAAAGTGTCACTTGCACTTTCACTTAGGACCATCTAGCATCTTTCATTTACATTTGCATTGCTTTCTTTAAATTTGCTTGAATGTATGTTTTATGTCTCTATGATATATAGGAGCGCGTTTCATTTAGCAAAACCTTCATTTGGTTTCTAGGTGCATTTCATCTTTCATTCAAAAAGCTTTTGAAAGATTTCTACCTACAAACTAAGGTAAGAGACAACCAAAGACACTCTGGCTAGGAAGGACAAGGTTCTTAAGCTTGTCCATTTAAGACTCACCTCTCCTTCTTGGGAGCTATTTGGTTCATTTTATCTCTAAAATCTTTCTAAGAATCCTTCACCAAAAATCTAAGAAGTTTGTGAAAAACTTTTAGAAACAAATATGTCTTGTTATAGATCATATAGGTCTTCTTGTTCATATAGATATTTTAGGTCTTCTAATTTTGATAAGCCACTTAGTTACAAAGACATTAAAAGAAAACATGACAAAGCTAGAAGGAAGACTTGTTCATTTCATGAATTTGAGAGGATTGAGGATTATTTATATCATCAAGCTAGGGCAAATATTCCATTCTTTGGTGAGGATATTGGTGAATTAACATACCTAGCTTGGGAAATGGAAATTGATGACATGCATCCATTTATTGCTAGAAAAAGTAAACCTGAATCCTATTTCCATTCTAGTAATAGTGAATCTTATGTCCTTAGTCTCAACACTTCTAGATTTGAAGAGCATGCAAAGAGTTGTGGGATGAAAGACAATATCATGTTAGGATAGGTAGAAAGTCCTCCCTTCGTGATTGGTATGAATTAAAATCTTGCATGAGAAAAGAATTTGTGCCTTCAACTATTAAGAGAAACCTACAATTATTGAGAGATTGCATTGATGATGGAAAAACATTTCTTGAAAGTTTAAACTACCATGGTTTCCTTCTTCAAGAACTAGAATTTGAATTCATACTTAAGGAGGTGAAAGCTAAGAAAATATAATTGAAGGTTAAGAGACTACCAAGAGAGATTGAGGAAAAGAAAAGAGGAGAAGAAGAAAGACGAGAAAGAGAGAGAAGAACAAGAGAGAAAGGATGAAGAGAGACGAGAAAGAGAGAGAAGAGAAGAGGACAAAAGAAGAGAAGAAGAAGAGAAAAAGAAAGAAGAGAGACGAGAAAGGGAGAGAAGAGAAGAGGACAAGAGAAGAGAAGAAGAAAAGAGGAAAGAAGAGAAAGATAAAAAGACGGAGCAATTGCTATTGAAGGAAACTCCTACTCTTACAATACCCATGGACCTAAAAGGGAAGGTTTCTCATTCTTTAATTCTTTTCCAATCATTGTGCACTCTTCAACTATTAATTTTTCTTTTAAATCAATTGTCATTTCATATTCTATGCAATCCTTTTCAAAATATGGCAATTTGAATTTTGAGTTAATGTTACCCCTGTGGAAACAAGCAACTCAAGATAATAGTCCAATAAATTATGAATATGGACTTCTAAATTTTCCCATGCCTATTTCTAAGAAAATTTTTGTCAAAAGGCCTTCATTTTGTCTTCTTATCTTTGCATACATCTTCCTAATCATACTAATTTTTGCTATCTTTTGTAGATATATTTTTTATCCTAGAGGAAAAACAACAACCAAAGTTGTGCTTCTTTCTTTCTTCCCTATTTGAGGACAAATTGTTTTTCAAGAGGGAGGGAATGTTGGCAACTCCTTTAGGAATTTCCCACCCAAAGAAGTATCAACTTAGACTAAGACTAAGAAAGGGAAGTGAATAAAGACTTTCAACAAAAGCTCTTTCCTTATCTAAGTCTTAGATAGATTTACTTTGCTAAATAACATTTACATTGATTTCTAAACCTTAAATACAGGTTGAAGACCATGGAGAATCAACCAAAGAAGCTTGGAGAGCCAAAGGAAGCAAAGGAGTCAAAGAAGAGTAGAAAATAGGTGTTTCCCGGATTGGAATTAATGCCTTCCAGAATGGAACAACAAAGGGATTTTCCTTCTGATAACGGTTATCGTAATTTGATACTTAATTCTGATACTAAAAACACCCTTTTGACTTAGAAACTAGCTTGAAATCATAGTTTTGTGTGAATAAGAGAGTTGAAGGTGAATCTAATGATTTTATGCTAGATTTCCTTGTTTTCAACAGGAATTGAGATGATTTGGAAGAAAAGCTGAAGTAGTAATGATAGAAGCGACCTCTACCTTCAAGAATGGAGTGGCTCTTTGGTTTAGAAGTGGTAGCGGAATGGAGAATGGATGGAGATGCGACGATGCAAGGAAGGTGTTTGATGAAATGTGTGGCAGTGTTTGGATGAGTGTGTGTAGTGTGTTCTAACTCAGACGGCCTTCCAAAGGGGAAGGGAGCTAGAGGGAGACAAGCTAAATCAGCTATCAGCAATGAACTTGAGAGAATGGCTGGATTTCAGCAGTATTTCATTATCAAACTCAAGTTAAGTTCTATACAAGATGAAGCTTTCTTTTATAGAGTGAGAGCAGCATGGCTATCAATCTAAAATGTGCATGAAGCTACTGCAATGTACTGATGAAAATGGGCAGCGTGAGTTGTATGTTTCACGTTGACAACATGGAGAATGTGCTTCAAAGAGGGAAAGCTACGACTGGTGTGTTCCATGTGCTAAATGTGCTTCATGATTGGCATGTGTTCCACATGTCAAATGTGCTCCAAAGAAGAGGCTTCACGACTTATCTTGTCTCCTTTGTACTCTCTTGATTGGTAAGCTTTTTTATGATGTGCAAGCATACTTTCCCACCTTTATTTGTGTCCTACAAAACAAGGTAAAAGTATTAAGTTTAAGGAGAATCTATCTAAGACTTAGATAAGGAAATAGCTTTAGAAGTCTTTATTCTAATTCCCTTTCTTTAGTCTTAGTTTAAGTTTATACTTCTTTTGGATGAGAAGTCCCTAAAGGGGTTTCCATCATTCCCTCCCTCTTTAAAAACGATTTGTCCTCAAATCGGGAAGAAAGAAAGAAGCACAACTTTGGTTTTTGTGTTCCTCCGGGATCAAAAATATATCTATAAAAGATAGCAAAAATTAGTATGATCAAGAAGATGTAAGCAAAGATAAGAAGACAAAAGAAAAGTCTTGTATGTTTGAAAAACATTTTCGGAAATTTAGGTTTGGAAAAATAGAAAATTTCATAGTCCCAAGTGATTTGATTTTTATCTTGAGTTACTTGTTTACACAAGGGTAACATTAACTCAAGTTTTGAATTGCCATATTTTGAAACGGATTGCACAGAATATGGGATGGCAATTGATTTAAAAGAAAAATGAATAATGGAATAGTGCACAATAATTGGAAAAGAAGTAAAGAATGAGAACCCTTCCCTTTTAGGTTCCATGGTAATGGTAAGAGTAGGAGTTTCCATCATTAGCAAGAGCTCTTTCTCTTTACTTTCCTCTTCTTTCTTCTTTTCTTCCTCTCTTTTCTTTTCCTCTTCTCTTCTCTCTCTTTTCTCTTTTTCTTCTCTTATTTCTTCTTCTCTTCTCTCTCTTTCTTCTTTCTCTCTCTTCTCTTCTCTCTTTTTCTTGTCTTTCTTCTTCCTTTCTCTCTTCTTCTCGCCTGTGTTCCTTCTTTTGTCTCTCAACATATCTTTTTAGTTTTAATTCTATTTTCTTAGCTTGCAGCTCCTTAAGGTTAATCTTAAATTCTAGTTCTCTAATAAGGAAACCATTGTCATTTAAGCTTTCAAGATATGTTTTTCCATCTTCAATGTAAGCTCTTAAGAATAAGAGGTTTCTCTTAATATGTGAAGTTTCTGGTGCAAGATTTTAATTCATACCAATCACGAATGGGAGATTGTCTACCTATCCTAACATGATATTGTATCTCATCCCACCACTTTCTTGCATGCATTTCAAATCTAGATGTGTAGAGACTAAGGACATAAGATTCACTATTGCTAGAATGGAAATAGGATTCAGGTTTACTTTTTCTAGCGATAAATGGATGCATGTCATTAATGTCCTTTTCCCAAGCTAGGTATGTTAATGCACCAATATCCGCACCAAAGTATGGAATATTTGCCCTAGCTTGTTTATACAATTCATCCTCAATCCGATCAAATTCATGAAAGGAACAAGTCCTTCTTCTAGCTTCATCAAGTTTTCTTTTAATTTCTTTGAAACTAATGGATTGATCAAAACTAGAAGACCAAGAGGACCGATATGAACAAGAAGACGGATAGGAAGTATAACAAGACATCAAAAAAAAATTTAGATTTATGTGAAGGATTGCTAGAAAGATTCTAGAGGTAAAATGAACCAAATCACTCCCAGGAAGGAGAGGTGAGTCACAAATGGACAAGCTTAAGAACCTTGTCCTTCCTAGCGAGAGTGTCTTTGGTTGTTTCTTACCTTAGTGTCTAGGTAGAAATCTTTAAAAACTTTTTAAATGCAAGAGTGCTATGCACCTAGAAACCAAATGAAGGTTTATCTATATGAAACGCGCTCCTAAGTACCACAGAGACTTAAAACATTAAAGTCAACAAGCAATGTAAAGTAAAGCAAATGGAAATGAATGAGACACGACCCTAAGTGCAGCTAACTCCCCATGAGGTAATTGGATGATTTTCCAAGGTAAAAGAGCCCCTGACCAATTAGAAACAAAAATAAATAGAAACAAAGTTCCAATGCAAGTGACACTTGGAGCCACTTGACACACTTTCACACTACGAAGTGGAAACTAACCTATTACAATGTTTGATGGTGCACTTGGAATTGCTTGAAAAGCATTTTTCCAAGTCACTTTAAGTTGAAAATGAACACAAAATTGAAAGAAATTACAAACGTTCTGTGATACCAAGCCAAGTACAATTAAAAATGTTTACAAATGAACAACCAAGTGTGGCTGCTGTTTCAGATTGCTGGACTGTCAAAAATGGTGTGTTTTTGTTGTTGCCATGGTGCTGGAACAAGTATAAAGTGCTCTTGGAGTCCAAGCTTGTGGCCACTTTAACAAGTCTTCCACTCCCTAAGATGCTACCCCTTTGGAGAAGCAATCTTGAAGTTTGAAATTTTACCACAGCATCACACCAAGCCAAACAAATCAGCAACAAAAAGTTAGCAGAAGTCTTGCACTGTACGAGATTTTTCAGTGAAAATTAACTTGACAGCGCAATGGAACAGCAAAGCAAGTTGAATTCTAATGAAACTAGGGCTGGGAAAAGAGATGGCACACAAAAGGAACCTAAGAGAGGGTCTAGAATAGATCAAACAAACAAGCAAAAACTCAAAACAGTAAGTGAACCATGTGCAATGTAAGTGTTTGATGGAAATTCCAAACTATTTGACAAAATGCCACAAAGAGATGCAGCTTTTGTGTTTTCTGGATTTTTTGACTTCCAAAACTGGATTGCAGGGGTTTACTTGCTTTTTTATGTTTGTTGTATACTTGTATAAGCATTTAAAAGTATATGGAAACAGAATCCCCAGCTCTTGCCAATCCAAATTGAAAATCTAAATAAGAACAATTGCAAACAGCAACAAAAATTGAACTCTGCACCCTAAAAACTGGCTGAAAAATGTAACAGCAGTGGCTAAAATGAGTATTAGTGTATGTGAGGTTCAATTGATTTGTCAAACAAGTTTATATCATCAAATTGGATGTGTGCAAACACTTAAACAGCCAAGGAAACACACTACAACAGAATTTCACTAGTGCACTTCCAAATGTAGGCAAAATGGATGGTTTAGAAGGTGATTTTCAATATGAACTGAAAAATGACCAAATGAACAGTGCATACAGGTTCCAAATGACAAAATAAACTTGCACAAACTCTCAAAATGCACTGAAATAGTCAGATTCACCAAATCACAGAGCTGTAGCAAAAAATGCAGCAAAATTTGGTGGTTTAAAGGTGAATTCTGCATATAGGCATCTTATTGACCATTTGAACAGTGCACACAAGTTTCAAATGACAAAATACACTTGTTCAATTGTTCATAATGCATAGAAATAGCCAGTAGCTTTGTATGACAGTAGCAGTTGCCAAAATTCAAGAAAATTGGACCAAAACTGCATCAGGTTTGAAAACTAAGTGGAATCAAAGCTGGAAGGCTCAATTAAAAACTCAAAGAATGCCTAAACACTAGATCTAACTGCAGGATATCAGCTAGAATATTTTAAGTGACCTAAAACCACACAAAGATTAAAGCATGGCGCAAAAACTTTGGAAAAACTATGACAACACTGGTTTAGTGAATTTTGAATCAACTCAATTATGCTTTTCACAAATCAGTGGTTAATCTGAGGTGGTACAACTTGAAACATGTTTAGAAACTTGAAACAAACTTGCAGCAAGGTTTAGGAACACACAATCTAGTCAGAAACAGTTTGCACCATATCAAACCAGAAATGAAATTTGATGCTGAAGTTGAAATCAGTTTTGGATGAACTCAACCACTAATTCTTGAATTATGCACTTTACAGGAGTTATGAGGATTTGAGAACTGGTTAAACACATCAAACAACTTGTGCAAAGCTTCAGAATCAAAAAAACTTAGCCAACACAAGTTATAGAATATTAAAACAAAAAATGAGTTGTTATGCAGAGTTTGCTACTGGAAAACAAAGCTTGCATTGCTTTTAGCTTCAATGATCAAAGCTGGACATGATGCCATTGCTTATATGATCAACATATAGCTAGAAAATGCACTGGACTCAATCAACAACGAAGAAATAAAGTTGGAACATATTTAAACCAATGAAACAGTAAAATGACAGCAACAAGTTGCACATGACCGAACAAAACTGGAAAATGATTTGTAAAGTTCGATTCAAACTCAAATAAAGAAATGCACTGATTAAAATGATGGAAGAATACTAAGGAACACGTGAATGCACTCAAACATCCACAGAAAACGCAAAAATTTAACAAAACAGAAATGAAAAACTGAACCAGTGGCAATGGAACAGTACAACACGGACATATGAAAAAAAATGAAAGAAAGAGAAACTTAGCTCTTGAAGCAAAGTGCGGACGACCTGGCTCTTGATGCCAAATGATAGAAGCGACCTCCACCTTCAAGAATGGAGTGGCTCCTTGGTTCAGAAGTGGCAGCGGAATGGAGAATGGATGGAGATGCGACGATGCACAGAAGGTGTTTGATGAAATGTGTGGCAGTGTCTGGATGAGTGTGTGTAGTGAGTTCTAACTCAGATGGCCTTCCAAAGGGGAAGGGAGCTAGAGGGAGACAAGCTAAATCAGCTATCAGCAATGAACTTGAGAGAATGGTTGGATTTCAGTAGCATTTCATTATCAAACTCAAATTAAGTTCTATACAAGATGAAGCTCTCTTTTATAGAGTAAGAGAAGCACGACAATCAATCTAAAATGTGCATGAAGCTACTGCAATGTGCTGATGAAAATGGGCAGTGTGAGTTGTATGTTTCACGTGGATAACATGGAGAATATGCTTCAAAGAGGGGAAGCTACGGATGGTGTGTTCCATGCGGTAAATGTGCTTCATGATTGACATGTGTTCCACATGTCAAATATGCTCCAAAGAAGAGGCTTCACGGCTTATCTTGTCTCCTTTGTACTCTCTAGATTAGTAACCTTTTTATGATGTGCAAGCATACTTTCCCACCTTTATTTGTGTCCTACAAAACAAGGTAAAAGTATTTAGTTTAAGGAGAATCTATCTAAGACTTAGATAAGGAAATAGCTTTAGAAGTCTTTATTCTACTTCCCTTCCTTTAGTCTTAGTTTAAGTTGATAATTCTTTTGGATGGGAAGTCCCTAAAGGGGTTGCCATCAAGTAAGGAGTTTGAACTCCGGAAGAGCTAGAAAAACATCAGAAAAGAGGATTGTAGCAACGCTTAGCGCCATTTTAGGAACCCTTAATGCTGGAGTACACTGTGTCATGCTTGGCTGCCCTTTTTCTAAACCGTTCAACATAGGAAGTCCTGTTCTCGCTCTTGGGCGCCCTTTTTTGGGGCGTTGAGCGCCACTTCCTCGAGTCGCATCACGCCTGCTTGCCTTCTAAGCTGATCCTGAGCGTCATATGATCCCGTACACTGCCTGGGCGCCCTAAGTGGGGCGCTGAGAACTAGTTTTGTGGGCTTGGACCCGTTTTCCGTTATTTTTATGTTCAATTTAAGCACTTGGATGTCCTAGGGATTCTATCTTTGGACGGAATAGGCACAGAAACACACCCTTTGATCCCTTGGAGGCGAATTTGGATGTGGAAGCTCCTATCTTCAAATTCTAGGGTTTTATCTTTGATTCTTTTTCCATTATTCTTCTAGTTTCACCAGGTCAATGGTGAACTAAACTCTATTTGTTGTTGGGGAATGATGTAAACCTTTGTAAACTCCCATGTATTGAATTGATTCTTAATTATATATGTTTCTTTCATTAATTGTTAGGGTAATTCTTCTTCGCTCATTGCTTGCTTTGTTTAACTCATTCATTAGAATGATGTATGATTTGCATGAGTACCGGAAGGTATCTTACAATTTAGGTTCTGGAGAATTACTCCCAGAAGTAGTATTGCTCAAGAATAGGGATATGAGTTTTGGTTGTGTTAAGCTTCTGTTCGTAAGAATTAATTATTAGGGATGACAAAAGACGTTATGATCTATAATTAAGGATAGGCTTTCTTCGCTGAGGAATCGGGTTTTAAGAATTTTAGATAGTGACATTGACATTAGTGAAGTAGAACTCGTATATACATGAGAGTATGGTCTTACCATATTTATTACTTGATACGATTCGGTACACTTGCCGAAGTTTTAACATGTTTTTGGCGCCGTTGCCGGAGACTTGTGGTTTAACTATTCTATTTGTGTGATTATATATTAGCTTTGACTTGATGTTTTTTTTTTGTGCTATAATAAATTTCTAGGGTTTTGTCTTCCTGTGTATCCAGAATAAGATTCGTACTAGAAGCAAGAAAAACTCTGAACCTCTTCTTGAAGGATTGGACGAGAGTAGAAGGAGAACGAGAATCCGAACATCCAGAGAATTATTCCCTTCTTTAGAGATACTTTTACAACCTTCACCGCAAGGATCTGACCAGAGCACTGTTAACACTTCGATAAGTGTACCGAATCGTATCAAGTAATAATAATTGGTAAGACCAAGTATCGTTTCCCTAGCGACTCATGGCCTAAACATTCATATGGTTTCTTGATTAATTAGGACTTGTAAACGAAATCATTGTGTTTATATTGCGGAAAATAAATATGAATACAAGTGTTGATCAATTGGATTGAAAGATGCAAAGGTGATTGATATAAAATAATGAATGATTATGTTGTTGGGTTTCCGACTTATTCTATTCACTCTCATGTATTTATGAATTCATCTTCTTGATTAATGTTAATGCCACTTTCTAATTTACCTTAAACCCGATGTCTCGGTGAAGAAAGCCTACTCTTAATTACTAGTTCACAATGTCTTGTCTCCCAAGCAATTAATCATGCATTACATTCGCACAGAAGCTTAAAGGCAACGAACCCTCCTATTCCTATGTCTAGGTAATATTGCTTTTGGGAGAATTTCCCCAGGTCTAGATTTCCTCATATGTGTCCATAGTGACAAAATCAATAATCATGTAATTGAGTGAGTTAAACAAAGCATGCATAGAGTAAAGAGGAAAAACCCTAACAATTAATGAAGTAAAGCCTTTTATAACAAGAATCAATTCAATACATGAGAGTTTCAAAGGATTACATCGTTTCCCCAACAACAATGGAGGTTTAGTTCACCATAGACATGGTGAAACTAGATGAAAATAATGAAAAGAATGAAAGATAAAACACTAAAAGTTGAAGATCGGAGCTTCCGCATCCAAAATCCGCCTTCGAGGGGTGAAAGGAGTGTATTTTCGCCTCTTTCTGTCCAAAGATATGAACCCTAGAACGTCCAAAACCTTATGTAGTTTCTTAAAAATACAGAAAAAAGGCCCAAGCCCAAGTCGTCAGCGATCAACGCCCCAAGCGTGGAACAGTGGTTCTTCTATGTGCCAATTTCCAGCCTTTCATGACTCGAACTCCTTGCTACTTCAACTTCTTCATCCAATTAATCTTAATTCCTATCAAAATAAGGAAAAATAAGCATAAAACCCATTCAACTCTCTTATTCTCATAACTTAAGCAAAAACATGATTTCAAGCTAGTTTCTAAGTCATAAAGGGTGTTTTTAGTATCAAAATTAAGTATAAAAATAACGGTTTTTCAACCGTTATCAAGCACCGGAAAGATGGCTGAAGAGAATAATGGTAGACGCACTCTGGCATATTACACAACAGTTGTTGGCCCTCATCACTTTAAAACCATAGCAAGGCCGAGGGTCAATGCTGCAAACATGGAGGTAAAGCCTGCGTTGATACAATTGGTGAAGAGTATCCAATTCAATGGACTGTCTCATGAAAGTCCATATGAGCATCTGACCACTTTCAACGAGATTTGCAACACTATGAAGATCAATGGAGTGTCGGATGACGCTATAAAGCTTAGTTTGTTTCCTTTCTCATTGGGAGGCAATGCTAAGTTATGGTTGAATTCTTTCCTGGATGATAGCTTTACTAAATGGGAAGTTGTGGTTGCAAAGTTTTTGAAAAAATACTTCCCACAATCAAAAATCAACAAAGGTAAACAAGAAATCTCTTCTACAGGCAGGGCATGGAAGAAAGCTTAGGTCAACTGTGGGATAGATATAAAGGCTTGTTGAGAAAGACGCCCACACATGGTTTTGATGAAGCAACGATAGTCATTCTTTTCCTTGGAGGTCTTGGTTCACAAACCAAATTGATGCTAGATGCATCAGCTAGAGGTAATATCAAGTGCAAGATTACAGAGGAAGCCTACGAATTGATTGACAACATGGCTACCAATGACAATGAGTTGCATAGTGAAAGAGGAGCTCCACCTCAACAGAAGGGAGTCCTAAAATTACAATCTCATGATGCTCTACTTGCACAAAATAAGATTATCACTCAACAATTGGAGAATTTGACGAAGAAACTCTCTCAATTGCCAAAGGAGCTGCAAAATGTTTCACAGGTTCAACATAAACTCTGTGAATTATGTGGTGGTGATCATATCAATGGTCAATATGATATGCGAGTGGAGACCCAAGTAGACGTCAACTATATGGGCAATTAATTCCGCCAAGGTAATTTCAACCAAGGGTGGAAACCTCACCCAAGTATGGGTCAAGGACAATTTGAGCAATCTGGGCCAGCAGGACAATTCAATAGACCACCACAACAACAATCATAATGGCAAAAGATATCTACGTTATCTGACAAAACTTCATAGCTTGAAGAAACCCTTCAACAGTTTATTTAGGTGACTATCTCCAACCATAAGAGCACTAAAGCTACTATAAGGAATTTGGAGATGCAGGTGGGCCAACTGGCCAACCAGTTAGAGGATAAGGTTGAGAGACAATTTGGGGCTAATACTAAGGTTAACCCTAAGAAAGAGTGTAAATTTATTGTGAGCATAAGTGATGAGAGAGTAGAGGAGAGAAAAGAAAGAGTTGAGTTAGAAGAAGAAAAAGAAGAGAGAAAAGGTAAAGTTAAGAGAAAGAGAAGAAGAGGGGAGAGAAAAAAATTGAGAAAAAAATTGAAAAGATTCTTCCTTATCCTAAGGAGAGTAGCAGAAGAGAAAAAGAGAAGCAATTAGAGTGTTTTAAAGAAATCTTCAAGAAATTGGAGATTAAAATTCCTTTGACTAAAGCATTGCAATAGGTTCCTGTGTATGCACAATTTCTGAAGAGATTCCTAAAAAAGAAAAGATATCTAGATGAGGAAACCATTAATGTACAAGGCAATTGCAGTGTTATTCTGCAGAAGACACTTCCTCCAAAAGTTAAAGATCCAGGAAGCTTTACTATTCCTTACATCATTGGGAACATTAATATAGGGAAAGCCCTAATTGATTTAAGGTCAAGCATTAATTTGATGCCTTTATTTATGCTTGAGAGGATTGGTGATCTTAAAGTGAAGCCTACAAAGGTTACTTTGCAACTGAATGATGGATCTACCAAGAAGCCCTATGGTGTGGCGGAAGATGTTGTGGTTCGCATAAATAAACTTCGATTCCTAGTTGATTTTGTAGTGATGGAGATGGAGGAAGATGTGAAGATCCCTATTATTCTTGGAAGACCATTCATGAAGTGGCATATGAAGATGCACCAGTGAATAATTCTAAAGCTGTTAAGCTGGTCATCAAAGGTAAAACGTGTTTCTTGTCACAGGTTAAGGAAGGAGAAGAAAAAGATGGCGAAGAAAAGATGGTTCATCATGACTCGGTGGATGAGCAACTCAAACTTGGCACACCAGTGAGATTCATGAACAAGTTGTGGGTTGTTAAAGACCTTAAAGAGAATGGAGTCATAGAGATTGAAGCTTCCTATTCAAGGATAGTCAAAAAGGTGAGCAAGAAAATGTTGATAAGTTGGTGTGAGGAAAAAGAGAAGAACACCAACATGAAAGATGTGACTTGAGCTTTAATGTGTCAAGCTAGTGACAATAAAAGAGTGCTTGCTGGGAGGCAGCCCAGTGATTTGAAAACTTTATTTTTTGTTATTTGGTGATGTAATTTAAAAACTTTTGATTTTTTTGTTTTGTTTTAGTTATGAGCCTACTATGGCACAACATCTACTGATGGATGCTAGGTGATTAAGTATCTACTGAAGGATACTATGCTACCAGACACTTACTAATGGGTGTTGATGAGAAGGTTTGCACTTACTGATGGGTGCTGGAAGAGTTATTGGGTCAGGCTCGTGACGTTAAACAAGCGCTTACTAGGAGGCAACCCAACTTTCTAACCTTATTTCTTTTGTTTTTGAAATTTTGCTTTTAGTATAGGATTTCATGTATGTGGCTTAAAACTTTATCTATGATGAAATGGATTGATGATGATGATGTTTGTGATGAGTGTTGCTTTATGATGTTGAATATATTGATTGATGTTGAGATGATGAATGATACTTATATGGAGGTGGTTGCTCACAATATTGTGAAGCATATGCATGAGGTAAAATTGTGATTGTGATATTGAGCAGGATGTTTATCTAAATGTTGGAACTTGAATTAGCTTATATGAGGATTGAACTCCAGAATTTTTGTGAATGATTGAATTAGCTTATGTGATATTGAGCAGGAAGTTTATCTAAATGTTTATCTATGATTGAATTACTTGCTTGCTTGTGTCGTATGATCAAGGCCATTTGTTATTATCCCTTTTTAGATAATGCATGATTTTAGCCCAATAAAAGAGAGCACAATGTGTTCTATCCTTTGAACCTTTAGCCTTAAACATGATATGAAAACCCTTTTTGAAAATCTTTACCTTGAGTTAAGTTGAGAATATTTGTGTGGTATTGATAAAGGTTCAAGTTTGGGGTTGTTGGGAAATCTGAAAAGGGAAAATAAAAAGCATGAGCATTGAGCTAAGTATTGAGCAAATGAAAAGCAAAATAAAAAGAAAAGAAAGAAAAGAAAAGCTCAATGCAAGGGAAAGTTGGGAATAAGTGAGAACGGTTTCTTGAAAAGAGAGATTGTGTTTAATTGATCAAATTATGAATGACTCTCTTAACTAAAGGATTTTTTGATCCGGAAAAACCAATTTTCTTCTTAGCCAAGCCACATTACAAGCCATGGAAAAGACCTTGTGATGATACTTGCTTGTGAGTATGTGTGATTGTGGTTAAATGAAAGGCAAAGTTGATTTATGTGACATTGTGATAGTAGAGTGAATGAGTTACTCTATATACACCTGTGTGTTTGAGAGAAACACTTTTCCCTTGGTAAGGAGTAGTTCTGTGTATGCATGATTACATCTTGTCTTGATTGATCATTCATGAGGATAACATCTGTTGATTATTCTATGATTATGTGAGCACCACAATGAGTTAATTGAATCAAGGCATTTATTAATCTTGATTGATATTCTTTATAATAAGCTTATATGAGCAATTACTTGTCTTGAAAGAAAAGGTTTGAAATGTGTTGAAGCCATTGTATTAATTGTTTGAAAGCTAAGTTACATTTTGTTTGCTTGAGGACAAGCAAAGTTCTAAGTTTGGGGTTGTGATAACGGTTGAATTTACCGTTTTTTGATACTTAATTTAGATACTAAAATCACCCTTTTTGACTTAGAAACTAATGATTTTATGTTAGATTTCCTTGTCTTCAACAGGAATTGAGATGATTTGGAAGAAAAGTTGAAGTAGTAATGAGTTGGAACTCAGGAAGAGCTGAAAAAGCATCAGAAAAGAAGATCATAGCAACGCTGAGCGCCATTTTAGGGGCCCTCAGCGCCGGAGTACACTGTCTCACGCTTGGCTGCCCTTTTTCTAAAGCCCTCAGCGTAGGAAGTCCTTGTCTCGCGCCTGTGCGCCCTCTTTTGGGGTGTTGAGCGCCACTTCCTCGAGTCGCATCACGCCTGCTTGCCTTCTAGGGTTTTATCTTTTATTCTTTTTCCATTATTCATCTAGTTTCACCATGTCAATGATGAACTAAGCTCTATTTGTTGTTGGGGAATGATGTAAACCTTTGTAAACTCTCATGTATTGAATTGATTCTTGATTATATATGCTTCTTTCATTAATTGTTAGGGTAATTCTTCTTCTCTCATTGCTTGCTTTGTTTAACTCATTCATTAGCATGGTGTATGATTTGCATGAGTACCGGAAGGTATCTTACAATTCAGGTTCTGGAGAATTATTCCCAGAAGCAGTATTGCTCAAGAATGGGGGTATGAGTTCTGGTTGTCTTAAGCTTTTGTTCGTAAAAATTAATTATTAGGGATGACGAAAGAATTTATGATCTATAATTAAGGATAGTTTTTCTTCGCCGAGGAATCGAGTTTTAAGTATTTTAGATAGTGACATTGACATTAATGAAGAAGTAGAATTTGTATATACATGAGAGTAAAATAGGTGAAATCTAACCCCAACAACATATTCATTCCATAATATCAAATCCGTTCATCTCTGCATGAATATTTACTTTTCTGTATTTGCATTTTAAACCAAAAGAGTTTGTTTTCAAGTCTTATTTAATCAAGAAATCACATAATTTTTTAGGTGGTGAGTCCTTTGGGAAAACGATATTTGGTCTTACCATATTTATTACTTGATACGATTCGGTACACTTGCCGAAGTCTTAACACCTTCCGGAATTGAAATTCACTCAACCACTGCCAGCCTGCGCTCAACCAATCTGCACCAGATTTCAGCTTTTGAAAAACGCACGTTTTTAATGATTTTTGCATGGAACTTGCAGCCCAACCTAGGTAGCATCTTAAATAGTCTTCTTTAGTGATCTTAGGAGTTTTGTACATTCAGATTTAGAGCTCTCTCTTCACCTATAAAAGAGAGGTGCATCTCCATGTAAAATGCAACTTGAAAGATATATTGAAGTTCTATTGAAATTACTCCAGATCTCTATGCTTCGAGTTCATCTTATAGTGTCAATTTCGCACTCCTTCCTCTAGCTTCCTTCCCCTTTGGAAGGCTGACTGAGCTTGAGAAACCTTACACACTCATCCAACCTCTACTGAACCTTTCATCAAACACTTGGCGTGCACCTACATCATCCTCCATTTCTCTATCTTGCTGCATCCATTATGAGTTTGGAAGAGCTCTCACTTGAAGTGTGGAGTTGCTTCTATTATTTCTCCTATCGATAGGCCAACGGTTAGAAACTAAAAAACCTGCTCCCAAATGTCAGTGATAATCGATTATCACGATAATCGATTATTTGAGGTCGTTATGGGGTTTTTGAAAAAGTTATAATCGATTATCCTAAGTGATAATTGATTGTTTGCGCGCCCTAGACAATATTAAACCAAACAATGATAATTGATTATCTTCTGTGATAACCGATTATTTGCGCGAGCAATCCCATTATATTTTATCTTATGATAATCGATTATCCACTGTGATAATCGATTATTGCCGTAAAGAATCGCTAGATATGAAAACTTCTAAGTGCTTTTACAAATGCAAAATGAATCTTATACTATTGTTTCTATAAAAATGCTTTTAACATCATCAAAACTTCAACAATAGCTTCAGGACACCAATGCTGCTCATTGGTAACAATCTCCCCCTTTTTTATGATGATAAAAAATCCCTTGTTAATAGCTTTTCTATTTACCTCCATAGATTCAACCTTACAAACAACATAAAGATGTCAGTAATAATAGCTCTTATTTAGAAAGCTTTCTCCCCCTTTTTTTATCATAAACAAAAAGGTTCCAAGAGGAAATACTTCCCCTTAAAAGTTTCTCCTCCTCAACAAAATAAAGATGCAATTCAATTATAAGAAAATTTGAAATTTCATTCATATATTTAAAATGAATTACAACGTACAATAGAGGACACAAAAGACAACAATGATTCAAACATAAAAGTAGCAAATTTTCAGAAATTTGGACTAAGGGGTTGGTCTAGAGATTGAAGGTTGAAGCGATCCTCAATGTTGCCTAGCCTAGTATCAAAATCTTCAAAGCGCTCACACATATAATCATGGTGAGTTTGATGCATCTTCATGAGTTCTTCAAGCTTGGTTTGATGAGCCAAACTCATCTTTTCAATTTTCCTTGAGAGATTGGCAAAGAACTCTTCCATCTATAAGGATGAGGAGGAAGGAATGGATGAAGAACCAACTGAGATGGATCAGCTTGACTTACTAGTTCAGCCATGTGAGAATCAATATCGTCATCTTCATCTTCTCGATTTTCTTCATCTTTATGGAGAAAGACATTACCACGTGCTACAAAGCCCATTTGATGAAAAGTGGTTTCCCTAATTTCTGAACCTACTACTTGAATAGATTGGGTTTGTTCTCCTTCAATATTTACCCCTTTGTATTCAAGAATACAGGATATAAGAAAGGGCATAAGGAAGATGGTAGGCTGGGTACTTCTACGCTTTCAACATGGCCAATCAATGTGGATATGGTTCAAAATATCATAGATAATCAGAAGATCTTGCTCAAAACATTGAGCATGATTGGTTGCACGAGGACATAGGATCCAAACTATTAAGTAATGAATCATCCTTTCTTCCACCTTGAAACCTCCCAACAATAGTTATTGGTGACTAGATTGTTGTTGAGGATTTCTAAGGAATGACTGGAAAGCAAGAAGACAATTAAACTCTGGAACTCCGAGATGTACCTTGACTGCGTAATTCTAGATGGTGAGCATAGCCACATTAGTCCAAATAACATCATCAAGAATGATCCAAACACCTTTGACCTTTGTAGTGGCAACCCCCATCATGAAGACGAAGATTGTAGTAGAAAACCCGAATGAGGTTAAGATAAATGCATCCTTTTTGCTATACTAGAGTTGGAAACTAGAAACCATAAAATTTGTAGTAGCCTAAACTGACGTACTTGACTGTCATCATTCTTCTCTTCTTTTAAAAGTGAGAGAACTCAACTTTTTTTTCAGAATCAGAGATCCATCCTTCAAGTGTTGCAGGTTTGGAAGCAAGAGGAAGGGAGGAAGATGCACCACTAGTGCGTCTACGAGTAGGAATTTTGCGTCTTAAATTTGCCATGAAGAGTAAGGAGATGGAAAAATAAGGTGTAGATAAAATAGAGGGCAAATGAGAGAAAAGCTTGATATTGTTTGGATTTTGGTAGAGTTTGAGTGCAAGTTGGGGTTCTTAATCGATTTTGGATGGGTATTTATATATAAGATTTAAAAACTAGCAGTTTATGTCCATTTATAACTTTTTTTGACCGTTGCAACGATTATTTTTTGAACTAGCATCGATTGATAATCGATTATCACTTATGATAATTGATTATTTGTTCAATTTTTTTTCCTAGATAATCGTTGGTAATCGATTATCAATGAAGATAATCGATTATTTGTTCATGAGTAACCCAAATTCTTAAGAACATTTAAAGATAATCGATTATGTCGTGCAATAATCAATTATTTTCGAACCAAAAGTTGTTTCTAGAGACTTAAAGATAATCGATTATGCCCTTTTCATAATCGATTATTGCATGGTGTTGAATGAAAAACACAATTTTGGTATGAATTTCAATCCTAAGACATATCTAACACTCCCAAATCTCTTCTAAGGTCATAAAACCTATCCTTGGGTAATGCCTTAGAGAAAATATCAACTAATTGATGCATTGTGTCAATGTATTCTATTGTACAATCACCTTTTTGGATGTCGCCTCTTAAGAAGTGATGTCTAATTTCTGTGTGTTTTATTCTAGAATGCATTATAAGGTTCTTAGTTAGGTTAATAGCACTAGTGGTATCACATTTTAGAGGAATGTGATCAAGGAAAATATCAAAGTCTTCCAATTGTTGTTTCATACACTTGTACAGGTGATGAGGGTCGCACCCGAATCAAATTTAATGCTTAATTAAGTGCAGTATTGTTAAAATAGAATGACTTAGTTTCTCACACCAAGAGGGGGGTGAATTGGTGAACTGTAAAATATAATCTTTCAAAAACTATTTCACAAAATAAGATGCTTTTACACTTTTCTTGAATCACAAGTTAAAAGATATGTAATGCAATAGTAAATTTAATCGAATATAATGACAGCGTATTCGACTTAATAAAAGAGTGTAGGGATTAGAGAATTCAAACGATGATTTTTATACTGGTTCGGCCAACTTGCCTACATCCAATGTCCTTCCAACCACAGGAAGCAAATGCACTAAAAAGATCAAGGTTTTTACAACAAGGTTTTTATAGAGACCTTACGTCAAAAGTGTAAAACACCTCTCTAACCCTCTAATCTAAATATAGGCAATGAGAAGACAAGACCAGCAGTAAGAACACCCTCTTCTGCTGTTCATCCCTTTGAGACACCCTCAAAGTTAAGAACACTGTTCTTCTTCCTACAAACACCACAGGGAATCCAAGCTAATCTTCAAAGATTGCAAATCCTGATCACGCAGAATACACCTAGTTGTGTAGATTGATCAAATGTTTCAAATCAGTAAGCCTTGCTTCTCAAGAAACCTCAAGTCTTTGATCACCACGGTCAATCTTGGTTCTTGGAGCTTTTCCTTTCTTGTAAGATCACATAGCTTTATGTAAAAGATATGAAAATGTTAAAATGCACAAAAGTACTTACATAATTCAGATCAGCGTCAATTTATAGTAATACACACATCAGATGCATTTTAATCGATTTAGCTACTAATGTAGTTGAATACATCTTGCAGTTATAACAGACTAACATCAGTCAAGCTTATTAATTGAATGCACATTTAATACAATCGACTCACAATAAATGCTTGGTCAATATATTTAAAAATATGACCGTTAAAGTAGTTGGGTCAAGCATTCAACCAATTTTCAAAATAACAACTAACTTAGTCGAATACAGATAGCATGCAGTCGATTAAGTAAAATAACTTAGCATATTTTTGAAAATTTTTCTCTTCAAAATAACTCATAAGACACTTGATAAAAGTTTTTGCCAACACCTGAGTTTTAATCGATTCATCCCATAATGTAATCGACTTCAAACTGTTATTTTGCCACACATTAAAGTTCAACCAAAGTGGTTGTGGTTTTCCATTTCCAACAACTTATGTCATGCATACACATTTAGAATCACATATTAAACACAGTGATATGCAATGAACAACACAATCATGTTCACAAATATGCTTATACAAATTTATCACAGTAAGCAAAAGCATATAACATGTAATCACAAAACATGTAACACAGAATACTCATGTGTTATTAATTATGTGTTGTCATCATCAAAAACACAGATATTACTGAGATTGTGGGTTCAGCTAAACTAGTGCTCCCCCTATCAACAATCTCAACAAGTATAATACTAGGAAGTGACTTCTAGGTCGTCTCTCAAGGACCAAATGTGGTTCAGGAATTAGGTCAAACACTTTTTTTTGGGGGGGAGGGGTTGTGAAGAGTTTTATGGAAAGAAATGCACTAAATTAAAACTAGAATGCAACACAGATTTAAAACAGTTGGTCTCTAGCTCAATTACATGTGTATACCCTTTGCAAGAACACAATCAGATTTAATAGAATGACAAGCAGAGCAACAAATTACACACTTCCAACTTAGAAATCTCAAGGAAACAACGCAGTTTCGCTAATGACCAACCAAACAAACTTAAGCTAACATTAAAACAAAATTAAAACAACCAAACAGAATTCAAAACATTGAAGTAAATGTGGACATGAAAACTAGATCGAAAATGAGAAACCGAACGGTATTATTAAAGAGGCCGAGCGACACTAATAGTGAGCGAATAGTCCTAACACTGAAGTGTGTTGGAGACCGAACGTTATTATTGAAAAATCGAATGGTAAACAGTAAATGCAACAACAAGAAAACGTGCAGAATCAAAATGCAGAAATTAAACCAACAAAAACGTGAAACAGTACTGGATGGAAATGCAGCACGAAAATCAAAGCTGGAATGCAGAAATCAAATGGAAAACAAAGTAGACATGTATTCAAACGCTGGAATGGAAATGGAAGCTGGAAAGTGAAGCAAGAAACGAAACTAGAATCTAAAATGAAAGCAAGAAATGAAATTGAAATTGCAATTCAAAACGTGCATCATTCACTACAAGAAAGGGAAAGAGAACAAAACCTAAAACCCCCCAAAAGGGGGAGAAGAAGAAAACACCCAATGCTCCCCAAAACCTAAGAACGTGAAAATGAGGGAGAGAGGAGAAAGTGAAATCTGATTTAGGGTTTATAGACCCCAAATTACAATTCTGCCCTTCTAATGGGCTTCTACAAAATATGGTCAATGTAACACCCCTTCTCGGAGTGTCATAGAAATTTTTTCAAGATGTTTAAATACATTTAAACACATAATATTTTATATCGAAAAATAATAATGTAAGAATTTTAAAGAGTAATTATTGGATTACAAACCGAATCTTAAAAGTTGTTTAGAATTACAAACCATAACATTCCACAACTTAAAATACATATTTTAAAATCCCATAGAGTTTTTTCCAACGCATCCTCGCTCTAAACTTCTCCGATGTCACCTGAAACATCATCTACTCTAGTATAACGACACAAGTTATATGATTATCGTAGTCATATAAGTAGGGTGAGCTAACCAAAATACAAAGAGACATAAGTTATAAATAAAGTTATTTTCATACTTCAAACATCAAATAATAACATTAAGTGTTATCCCCTGATATTGTATCGTATAACAATTTATGGACACGAGTCTCCCTCCGTTTTTCCTTCCTCTCACTTAGATATTTGACTTAAATGTTTTTGTCCTTCACACACAGCTAATGGACATTGGCCCTTCACACGCAGCTATTGGACTTATTATCTCGGTTCTATTCTACAATACATTTGATAAACATATATCAAAATTGGTCCGTCAAATGGATCGTAGATAAGAGTCGTCCTCCACACGCAGCTTCGGATATATCTCCCCTATTATTTAAGGTCTTACGAGTAAAAACATTGGTAAGAAATATCCATTCACCAAGCACAATACTTAGCACGAGTCAGAAACTTACGGCAAGACATCTGTATTTCCTCTAAAAAGAAAATGACAAGACTCGAATCCACCTATCGCCTTACACAAACAAAAATGAATTTTTCCTTTTAACTACCGAGATAAAGCATAAATCTTCCCTTGATAAAATTAGATAATCATCCAGACTATTCTATTAATCTCAAGAATCTCAACATATGATAATCTGTGTAAGTCCAAAAACACGTCCAAAACAACGTTGTTTCAGTGGAGATTGTGAGACCGAGACACTAACCTTCGACTGGTGCGCTTCGCTTGCCTGCTTCCAGTTTGGACCGATCGGTCACCTTCAATATTGGCTGCTTAGTCACCCTCTTTATAAAAAAGGGGAGGTACCTGCAAAAGGCCCTCCGACGCTCAAGTTAGAAACTGCATTAAGAATTGTTTGTTACAGTTTAAATATTGAAAGAAATCCTAATAAGACATAAATAGGGCGTATTGTAGTATGACTTTCCTCCTTTACCTCAAACCTAAACCCTTATTTATAGAGTTTAAAGGAATCTGACATTAATTCACCTCTTAATGGTCATTAATGACAACCTTAATTGTTTAACGGTATCCGTTATCACATTCATTGTGCATCAACTCTGCTCAACAATTGTCGAGACCGAACGGATGGAAAGCTGGTCGATACCGATCCGTAGCTTGTGAGTCAATAGTAACAAACGTGTTGTCAATTATCACCTTTACTAATTGTGATTAATTTCCTAAAATCTGCTAATGAAGACTTTGTTACGCAACAATATGTATGAACTTAATATATATATTATCAATCTGGACTATGATAAGAAATTCTAAAATGGTTGAAATATAATAATTATTATAAATAATACTAAAGTACATTTTTCTCCACATTAACGAAGGATGACACGTGAATAATCAGATAACATAATTAAATTAAGATAAAATAATTAAAAATATAAAGCCTACTGCATAAGGTCATACATTCATTAAATCTAAAAGAACCAAAGTTAACAAATTTATTTTATTTATTTATTTATACTTTCTGACACTTAACGTGAAATTTGTCCACTCCAAAATGTTTCAACTTTTTAGAACTAAATAAATTTCTAACATTAAATAAGAATATTAACCGTACGCTAAATGTAAATAAGTAATATTAAAATTAAATATTTAAACAAACATATCTCAGCTAATCTAACTTATATGTAAAAAAATTAAACCTACTGCCCACTATCTTTGCAAAACTTACCAGTTTTCAATAATTAAAGATATAGCTTGTACTAATAAAATGCCAAAATTTCTAGACTGCTATGCATGGTTTTATTTATTATAATATATATATATATATATATATATATATATAATAAACTTTAGTTTAAACTTTAAGTATAAAAGTAGACATAGTCATTTTCTCAAGACATGGTATCTCACACACGGTACCAGTAAGAAATGGTTTGAAAGAAGAATAAGTTAAAAAGAAACAAGAAGACATGAGCAAAGTCTAGAAAATAATTTTCATGCATCATAACATTTTATACAGTTTATAAAAAGAAACATCCAATCAGTGGGGACTCGCAGAGGCAAGGTAATATAACTTTCAAATAAAATAATAAAATAAAATAAATTTGAATGCATAATAATGGTTCCCACGGTAAAATCATATAGTGTAGAATAACTATAATAAAATAAAGAAGTAGAGCCTCTTTATGACAATGTTCAGTAAAGGCATCTAACGTCTTTCTTATTTTAAATTCTTATTCATCCTTAGAATAAGTTGTTTCACATGCTAACAAACATAACATACCAAAATTTAAAAGTAGTAGAATAAAATAATTAGGAGAGTATACCTCCTTTCTAACACGGTTTCAGGAGAAGAGATTCCTTCATCTTAATAAGGCCACGGTGCAATATAGGTAATATGCAAAATTATTTATTTACTTTACTTGAATTTGAAAGATATCATAAGTTACGAGACACACATATATAGTATCATATATCTATAATAGAAATGTATTGCTACACTTAGATGGAAACCAAGCATCATTCATTCATCCAGATCTGAACTTATGGACCAACAAACAACTCAAGGTACAGTCTATATACAGATTAATTTCCCTACTTTCCAACATGAGTAAAAGAAATGGACCAGCTCCCCTACCTCAAGTCTGGTAAGATTTGCTAACTCTTGCTGCTCTACGGTCCACTGCTACGTACTCCCCGTGAAGGTTCTATGGTTCTCCAAGAACTCAAATTACTCTCACGTTCACTCCTCTATATTTCTGATTTTTTTTGTTGATTTCATTAAGCTAGAAGGCTGACGTTTTATACTTGTTTTCAACAACCTAATAGTTTGGACGGTTCTAATCAAAGAGGAACCAAGTCCCTAAATCTCCATTCATTGTCTCCGTAACAAATTTCAAATTATGTGCATGTTTTGTTTCATTTCCTTGAAATGAAGCCAAGTGGTCAAAGAGGCTACTATGGAAAGGAAAAAGGAAAAGACTCTGTGTTGGGAAAAAGAGAGAATTATACGTCATGGATGATGAAAATGAGAAAGCTACACTTTCTCAATCTCAAATCTGAAATTATTAGCATTTACGTAACATGGACATCATGCTTTCCTAATTCAAAACTATTCATCAAAAAACAATTTTGGCAGAAGGTTTTAATTCTAATGATCGCACATGTACAAAACTTAATTCACTAATTTTCAATTCAAAGATAAAAATTAAAGGCTAATGGAATTTAGCACTTTCTATTCCCGTAAATATATATTTACTATTTTATTCAATCCTAATAGAAAATAAAATATATATATATATATATATATATATATATATATATATATTATTCAATTCTTTCAATACAATAATAATAATAATTTTGGAAATTTCAATTCACTCTATAAACTATTTTTTTTATTACTATTTTAATATTTAAATTGAAAAATATTCTACACTCTACATTTTCAATTTACATAAAATAATTTTCTGAAATCAATTATTCATCAAATTTTAAATTAAGAAATCATTTATCTTTCAATGATAAAATTTTTTATTTAAATTCCGGTTCATCCATAGTCATCAAAAGGATTTAAATTATTGAATAAGATACAACATTTTGTTCATAATTTCATCATAGACACTAGAAACATAAAATTTCTAAACTTCATAGGATTCATCTTTATTTGAAAAGAACTTACGAGAAAATGATAAAACAACTCATCGTATTTATTTTGGGTCTTACAGCAAAAAATGAGCCTAAAGCTAAACTAAAAAATGAAATTAAAATCTAATGTTGATGTGGATATTGGTAAATGACGTTGCAACACTCTTTTAGTCCTAGAATATGATTCCAACACTATCTTTCTCTGGTCACTTCATCTAACCGTTCGGTGAATTAGGATTTGTCGTTCGGTTCAATAGTGCTTTGCAGGTCAGGCGTCTAGTGCAGGCATTCTCGTGCAATAGTGATTTGTCGTTCGATACAATAGTGCTTTGCAGGTTAGTTCAGTTTTGTCCAGTATAGACGTTCTCAGACCGTTCGGTGCACCAGTGCTTTGCAGGTTCGTTCGCTCTCAAGCGTCCGGTGCAGGCATCCTCATCGAATAGTGATTTGTCGTTCGGTACAACATTGCTCAAACTGTCTAGTATAGCAGTACTCTACAGGTTCGTTCGCTCTCAAGCATCTGGTGCAGGCATTCTCATGCAATAATGATTTGTCGTTCAGTACAACAATGCTCAGAGAGTCCGGTATAGGCGTTTACAAACTGTTCGCGTAGGCGTTCACAGACCGTTCGGTGCAGCGCAATAGGTTCAAACCCTCTTTCTCTAGTTTACTAACAATGATTGTCCTCCAAATAATAATTGCAATAATTAGGCCCAAATAATTCAAATGAATTAAAATAAGAATTAATAGTTTCATTAAGCCCAAATAGTGAAAATGAGACAATAATGGAGAACTAAACACAATTCACTAACATAATTCGGTGCGGAAAACTTTGTGAATAGTATAAAATAGTGATTCATCAAAATAGACCACACTTAGTGATGGGGAAGTGCATACCTAGAGAGAAGTATACTAATGACATTTAAAAGAATGAATGGAAAATAAAAGCGGAAAAGAGAAAGGAAGAGGAAACTTCCGACTCATAGACACGCCACTTGAGAGAGGACTCCAAGATAAGTGTCGAAGAAGGACCACCACTCGCTTTGTGCAAGATAAGGTCTGCCCAAAAAGGACTAGAGACAGAAAACTATCTCAAGAAGAATGCAAATTTGCAATTCAACTCAAAGAATTCATTCAATTTCGAAGTTAATCCAAAAGGAGACCCTAAGCCTTGTTATATAGCCCTTGGAGTGAGTTTGGAGAGTGGAATTAAGAGATGTGGGACTTCTAGTCTCAAGGCCGGCCAACAGCTCCTAAGGTGCTTTGAGTCCCACATTGCTTAATTTCCTTCATCCTAAAGGGTTTATAAGCCAACTAGTTCTCCTAAAGTTCAAAACAAAGAAGAAAAACCATGCTACCTTGCACTTCCATCTAAGACGCCTTTCTTCCTCTTCTTTTCTTTTAAGACCAACCCATGAGAGTCCCACATTGCTTGTGCTTAAAGGAAAAGAAGGGTTTATAAGCGTTTATTCTACTAGAACTAATGAAAAGAAATCAAAGAGGCAAATACAAGCTTTTGAAACCTATTCTACACTTTTTTGTGTTTTTGTCACTTTGAAACTCTTCATTGTTGCCCCATTTATGATCATATCACTTAGTATTTTGCACTCTTGGACAAAATCAAGACGCAGAACAGGGAATAATTCAAAAAACATCAAGAGAGTGACACAACCTTAGGAAACAAAAACAAAAAGACACACAAGGCGCCAAATAGATTTACACAATCCTCAATGAATCCTAGAAAGAGAAAAGGAGTAGACAACATCCAACACACAGATAATCAGAGAAAGCATATACTCATGGAAATCATCCAAGCAATTAAAAACATGGCAAAATAATCAATTAGCTCAAGAGGTGAATCAAAAACAATAGAACCTCACATATGCACTATCACTATTTCTCTCAAGTTTCTAAGGTAAGCAATGTCAACTCAATACACTCAAGAAAGTAAACACAAACAGACTTGGCAAGTCTCTAATATCAACACTCAAAACATATGCATGTTAAAATCAAAAGGTCTTTTTGTGGTTGTAATGGGGCCAAGGACAAAGGAGGATAACATATGGATGAGAAGCTACAAACCAAAAGAAATAGAGGAGCAATGGGGAACAAGTGAAAATACAATCAAATCACACCCAAAACCTCTAATTCAATCCTCTTCTTGACTCCATTATTCAATTTTTTTTATTTTTCTCATTTTTCTCTATTTTTTTCTTTCTTTTCTTTTCTTTTCTCTCTTTTTAGAACACAATTGTAAGAGACAAGATGCACACATATTTACAAAACAACTAAGAAGAGGAACCAACTAGCCAATTCATCAAAATGCCCAAGAAGACCACACTTGTTCCCAAAACACTTCCAAAGCTCTAAAATTCCCTAAGGTTAAGGTGATCATGGTTTTTCACTTAGGGCAAGTGTATGAGCTTCAAAACAAAGAAAGGGGAAAGCATAGGCTCAAAAAGAGGTTATCAAAGGATCAAAACAAGGTAGGCTTATTTGGGTAGAGAAGCTCAAGAACAGAACTGCCTTTATCACTTCCAAACATGCATATCAATCAAGAATTATAAAAAAGAGTCAAGCCAAGGCATATGTGCAAGCAATCAAGAGACATTTCACACAAGAAAGAACATAAAGTGGCTTAAATCTCACACAGGGTATTTGTCACAATCAAATCAACCTCTCAAACATCATAATCATCTTTCCAAGCAAAGAAAAGCAAGGGATTCAAACTAAAAGTATCAATCAAGTGAAGGAAAAGCCAACAGCATAAACAAATCCAAGAATGAAGAGAAACATGCATAATTGTACACAGACACAAGCTTAAAACAGAATAAAAACAACCTAGAACTAGAAAAAGCTAAACTAAGAATAGCATTCAATCACAACAACTTTGGAGCTCAAAACCTCACATATAAGCTCATTCACATTCCACATATAACATCCTGCTTAGAATCATAATGACAATCACAACATCTTGCATTTGTTCACAAAGCTTGTGAACCACCTGTATAAGCATATACTATGCACAATCTCAACATCAATCAATATCAAAGCATCATCAAGCATTACTTATCACACAATAGTCACAAGTAAACCATCATAACAGAGAAAGTTTCAAATTGAGTACATCAATCCTATTCTAAAAACAGAAGTAAATAAGTCACAAATTTAAAACACTGGATAGAAAAGATCCTGCTCTAGTGCTGATAGCATCCATCAGTAAATGCTATCTCAGCTCCTCATGAGCTTGTGTTGTCATATGTATCTTCCTCCTCTTTATTATCCTCAGCATCCTCAAATGTGTCATCATTATCATCATCTTCATCTTCCTCCATAGCTGAAGCTTCAGCTGCTCCAGCTCTATTGTCTTGTGCCTGCTCCTCTTACCATGCTATCTTGGGCAATGAGGAAGTGTTGCTCATGCTTGCGGGAAAGGAACTTATTGGAATAGAGTTGATCTGGTTCCTTCTCCTTCCTTTTGAATACTGTAGTCTTGAATCTCTTGTCCGATGAGGAGGCCATCCCTACATCAAACACCATTCATAAAACCACAAGAAACATCATTAAGCATTAGTAAACCACAAACAACACCCTACAATCATTCCTAATCACCGCTGAGGGCAATCAAAACCCCTCACCGCTACCTAACCCCAAACTTGGATGGAACCTGATGAGTCAATATTTTCTTGACTTCACGTAGTTTATTGTACTAGATTTAATTAGGGAATTGTGCTTAAATGTCCAGTATTTCCCCATTTTTCCTAATTATGCTTAATTTGACCAAAAATTCTTATTTTAATTAATTTGAATTATTTGAGGCTAATTATTTGCATTATTAATTGTAGGGAAATTGTTGGATAATATTTTGGGACTTAAAGAGAAATGCCACATCAAATATATTTTAAGCTAAAATGAAAGAGGAGGTGTGAATTTCTTTTTTGAGGGTGCACATGGAGATGGACTTTCTAAAAAGAAAGCACACGCGGACAGCAGGATTCATTTGGGCTTGGAGAGGGTGTGCTGGATGGAATGAAGGGGTGCACGTCCAGCAAAGAAGAGAGCTCACGTCCAGAAGCCTTCAGGTCCAGCCGCGAGAAGGCATTGAGGATTCTTTCTCACTTAGCAAGCATAGGATATTGTGGGACGGGATTCAAGAAAGAGCTGGAGAGAGGTGGCACCACGGCCCATGGTAGCAAGGTGTCCAATAAAGAGGGAGGTGCACACGCGAAGGAGAGGGCTGATGTTGGGCTTTAGGCAGCAGCTGGTCCAACAAAGAAAAAGCACATGGAAGTGAAGCTCACGGCCTACACCATAGCAGCAACACGCGTCCAGGAAATGAAAATGGACTTGAGGTGGTGACATCCAGCAGCTTTGGAGCCCACACCTGCAAATCACGCTCCAGCTTCAACAAAGGTCTAGCACGGCATGGGGCACACAAAGTAGGTTATGGAATTTGGCAATTAGAAGATGGCAGCAGAGTTGTGTGTCCAGCAAGAAGTGAAGCTACGTCCAGCAATTTGAAGCACATGACCCACATTCGGAGCATCCAGCACTCATGTTGGTCCAACAACATGAAGAAGAAAGTCCAGCAGAGGCAGCAACTGGTCGGTGATGGGTCATTCAACCTTCATATAAGGTGTGTGCTCCAGCCACCATGGGAGGAGTTTTTATTATTTTTGGCTTAAAAAGAGAAGGACTTGGAGCACGAATGGAGGGCTACGGCTGAGGCAGAGAGTTGTGATTGATTTTGGAGGAGGCTGCACGGTGAAGAAGTGGGTGCACACGGGAAGGAGGCTGACGTCGAGAGAAAGAAAGAAGCTCATGGACACTTTTTTCTGGAGCGGTGCACATGTGGTTTATGTCTTGGAATGCTGATGCAGTGATTTTAGAACAAGAAGCGCTGCTTCATCTGCACTTGGAAGGGGGCACTGATTTATTGCAGCAAAAGGAAGAACATTTTCATATAAAAGATAGGAGAGGCATTGATTTATTTGCGTGGAGAATGTAGCCGCCAGGTGGAGAGGAATTCATTCACTTTAGAAAGCAAAAGTGCACGGAAATGGGGAGCAGGGAAGTGGCACGGTGATTCAATGGGAAGCAGCACATGCGGCACATGGGAGGAATTTACAAAAAGCTCTCGGTTTTATTTTTATTCACTTTCTTTTGGAGGAAATTCAAGCTTTTCAATTCATATGCTATTTTAAAGAAGCACCTTCGCATTTATCTTGCTTTACTGCTAGTGTTTTTGTGTTAGATTCCGTGATGAATAGTATTTCATTTCTTTAGCTTTAGTGTTGTATTTGAATAGCAAGTCTAGTGTTTCTTTATTATATGCTGCATTTTAATTAGTTCACACATCTTGCTTTAGAACCGTTTAGTTTATTATTTCCGTTCACTGTGATGTCTGTTTTGTTCGGTTTCTTCAATGTATTTTTCTATTAAGTCTAGACTTCAATGCATTTTTCTATTAAGTCTGCAAAGATTGCCTGCATACACCTCTGAAAAGTAGCTGGAGCATTACATAACTCAAATGACATTTTTCTGGAAGCAAAAACTTCAAATGGGCAAGTAAAGGTTGTCTTCTCTTGGTCCTTTGGATCGACCACAATTTGATTATATCCAGAATATGCATCCAGAAAGCAATAGAAAGCCTGGCCTCGAGTAACTTTAGCACTTCTTTTCTCACCTCCTCCTTCATTGCTGGATTTAACCTTCTCTATGGTTGAGCAACTGGTTTGTAATCATCTTCCTTAAATATTTTGTGCATGCAATAAGTCGGACTTATGCCTTTGAGATTTGAGATTGACCATCCAATAACTCCTTTGTTGGCTTTTAGTATCTCAACCAACTTTTCTTCTTCTTTGGGAGAGAGAGAATTGCTGATGATAACTAGTTTATTCCCACCTTCTTCTAAGAACACATACTTCAAGTGTGGTGGTAAGATCTTCAGTTCTACTTTGCTTTCCTTGACTTTTTCTTTTGTGCCGATTTCTTCCATCTTATGCAAAGGGACTTCTTTTAGCTCTTTCAAATCATCCAGGCACTCCTCAATCAATTCTTCTTCTTTCTCATTCAATTCTTCACAAGTGTCAAGTAACATCTCCTCAAAAGGAAAAGTATTGCTTGCTTTCTTTTATTGTATCATACAAATTTCATCAAGAGTGTCAAGATGGAAATACTCCTTGTCATCCTTTGGGTGGGACATGGCTTTCAAAAACATCAAAATTTACTTCTTCATCTTGTACTCTCACCTGCAGTTTTCCATTTTCCAGATCAATCAACACTCTTGCAGTCTTCATTAAAGGTATTCCAAGAATAAGAGGCACATTTACATCCTCCTCCATTTCCATGATAACAAAATCCACAGGAAACAAAAATTTGTCTACCTTCACAATCACATCTTCAGCTACCCCCACTAGTGCAGAATTGGCTTTTAACGTCCCCCCATAGACGTCTGTCCACAAAAGCCCCAACGTAAATAATTGACCGGTGGCATATTCGTAAATAAGTGAAACTCTAGACGTCCGTTCTGGGAGGGGCCGGACATCTATAATATTATAGACGTCCGTCCTGGGGCAGACGGACGCCTAGTATGCTGAACAAATGAACGTTTCAACACCCATATCAACCCCTTAAACGTCCGTCCTGGGGGCCGGATGTCTATAATATTATAGACGTCCGTGGGAGGGGGACGGACGCCTAGTATGCTGAACAACTGAACGTTTCAACTCCCCATGTCAGCACCTTAAACGTCCATGATGGGGGACCCGGACGTCTATAATATTATAGACGTCCGTCCTGGGGGAGACAGACGCCTAGTACGCTGAACAACTGAACGTTTCAACTCCCCATGTCAGCCCCTTAAACGTTCGTCCTAGGGGGGCCGGACGTCTATAATATTATAGACGTCCGTCCTGGGGGAGACGGACGCCTAGTACGCTGAACAACTGAACGTTTCATCTCCCCATGTCAGCCCCTTAAACGT
>JAHCHA010012856.1:235894-307239 GCA_027742795.1 Vigna hirtella
TTGCTCTGTGATGAAATATCTTTGATTTGAACCGATTAAAAATCGTTTTCGGTCCGTTTTTTTGCAGACTCTTGCGTGTTCTTGGGCGGCTTCTTTGACTGTTTTTGGGCTACGTTTTAGGCCGTTCCCTCCTCGATTTCCCTCCCTTTCATTTCGAATCTACTTTTCAGGTTAGCTTGTTGGTTCAAAATTTTTTGTATGCATGTAATTGGGTTTTGTGTATGCATGTTTTTTACTCTAAAGTGTGCATGTGTTGTTGGCTTTTGAATATGCATGTATTAGTTGTGTTATTATAAGTATCAAATCATTGAGTGACACTTAGTTCCCGTTTGAAATTTAACACAAACGATTAATCTTTTAATCGTTTGTGTTAAATTTTGAATTGTCCGATTGGACAATTTGAGAAAATTAATTTTCATAATTTGCAATAACATGTCAATTGGAGTTTGTGGATAAGATTGATAAAATTTCGGTTCAGTACTTGTGTTGTTCTCCGGATGCATATTTGATTGTGGTCATCGTTGACTACTCTCATTTCGTGTATTTCGGAGACTAATGCGAAATGCTGCCGAAATCTTATCAATTTTATGATGTAGACTTCAATGCACGTGTCTGAGCAAATTATGAAAATTAATTTTTTTGAATGGGTAGGGCCTCACCTTGTGAGAGTTAAAAAACTTGAACTGATGATTTTACGAACATAGTATGGATCGAAGTTGGATGAACGAACGTCGCATCAGTGAAGAATATGATAAGGGTGTTTCGAAGTTCTTGCAATACGTTGAACAAAATGCTAAGTCTGTCAACGGGACATATTTTTGTCCTTGTGTCCGTTGTCTTAATCAAATACGGCAAGACTTAGGCAATGTGCGTGACCATCTATTCATGTACGGCATAATGAGGACTTATACCGTTTGGACTTGGCATGGAGAAGTACTGGAGTAGCCTACCACGTCACGAGGAACGAATTATGTGGAAGAATGGATGAGTGACCATTTAGAGGAGATGATACGTGATGTCGGTGAAGATAATTTTGGAAGGGCTAATTTGTATGATTCTCTTATTAATGATTCAGAGCAACCGTTGTTCCCAGGATGCTCGAACTTTACACGTTTGTCTTCAACTTTAAAGTTGTTTAGTTTAAAAGCAAGGAATGGATGGACCGATAAAAGTTTCACCGAGTTGTTGGAGTTGTTGAAGGAGATGCTTCCAGAAAATAATACTCTACCTATTCGTAATTACGAGGCCAAAAAACTTTTATGTCCAATGGGTCTTGAATATCAAAAGATACATGCTTGTCCTAATGATTGTGTTTTGTACACAAAGGAGTTTGCTTCGTTAAAGTATTGTCCAACATGTGGTTTATCCCGTTTTAAAAAGAAATCTGACAAAGTCACTGGTAATGAAGGTAATGATGGTGCACCTGCTAAGGTGATGTGGTATTTGCCTATAATACCTAGGTTCAAACGTATGTTCTCTGTTAAAGAAGATGCAAAGAACCTTAAATGGCACTCTGACGAAAGAAAGTGCGATAATCTTCTTCGACACCCTGCTGATTCTCCACAATGGAAAAAGATTGATGAGAAATTCCCTGAATTTGGTGCACATCCAAGAAACTTAGGGCTTGCACTTGCAACTGATGGTATGAATCCTTATGGAAACTTAAGTAGCAAACACAGTTCGTGGCCAGTTATGTTGATGATTTACAATCTTTCTCCTTCGTTGTGCATGAAGAGAAAATATGTCATGTTATCCATGATGATATCGGGTCCTAGACAACCTGGAAATGACATTGATGTTTACTTAGCAACTTTAATTGATGATTTGAAATTGTTGTGGGAAGAAGGCATCGACGTGTTTGATTCACATGTTCAAGAACAGTTCCGTTTGCGTGCAATGTTGTTTTGCACTATAAATGATTTCCCAGCGTATGGAAACTTGAGCGGTTATAGTGTTAAAGGTCATTTTGCATGTCCCATATGTGAAGAAAACACTAGTTACCTTCAGTTGAAGCATGGTCAGAAGACGGTATATACAAGACATCGAAAATTTCTTCCTCGTAATCATCCTTATCGTAGATTGAAAAAAGCATTTAATGGAAGTGCTGAGGATGAGGTTGTGTGCAGACCCCAGAATGGTGAAGAGGTGTACAACAAAGTTAAAAACATTGACATTGTGTTTGGAAAACATCATAAAAGTACCTCTGCAAAGAACATTTGGAAGAAACGATCGATATTTTTTAAGCTTCCATATTGGTGTAAACTTGATGTTAGACATTGTATTGATGTGATGCACGTTGAAAAAAATGTTTGTGACAGTGTCATCGGAACTTTATTAAACATCAAAGGGAAGAGCAAAGACGGAATAAAAGCAAGACAAGATTTGGCTGACATGGGAATCCGATCTGAGTTACATCCATAGATAATAGGAAGACGCACCTATCTGCCCTCAGCCTGTCACACACTTTCCAAAAAAGAAAAACAAAGTTTTTGTAACTGTTTAAGAAGTGTGAAGGTTCCGCAAGGTTATTCTTCAAATATCACTAACCTTGTGTCTATGCAAGACTTAAAGCTAGTCGGTTTAAAGTCTCACGATTGTCATGTATTGATGCAACAATTATTACCTGTTGTTATTCGAGGTATATTACCTCCTTCTGTTAGGGGTATTCTGACACGTCTGAGTTTTTTCTTTAATGCCATTTGCAAGAAAGTTGTTGACCCTCGAGGTTTAGATGAATTGGAAAATGAGGGAATAAGACTACTATGTCAATTGGAGATGTATTTTCCACCTTCCTTTTTTGACATCATGGTACATTTGATTGTTCATCTAGTTAGAGAAATTCGAATATGTGGGCCGGTCTTCTTAAGGTGGATGTACCCAGTTGAAAGATACATGAAGATCTTAAAGGGATATGTCAAGAATCAGTATAGACCAGAAGCTTCAATCATAGAGCGATACGTTGCAGAAGAAGCCATTGAATTTTGTTCAAGTTATATGCCTTCTTGTGAACCCGTCGGTCTTCCCAAGAGCAGACATGAAGGAAAATGTGAAGGTAAGGGTGTTCGAGGTGTGAGAATTCAAAGTGTTAGCAGAAAAGAAATTGACCAAGCTCATTTGTACGTCTTAAACAACACTGTTGATGTGATTCCTTACATTTCTGACCACGTTAATGAAATAAAGGCAGCAAACCCAAAAATGAGTGAAAAATGGCATCTTAATGAACATGTGAAAACCTTCTTGCAATGGTTTAAGAAAAAGATTTATGCGACTCCACATGTTTCTGAAACTTTATTGAGGTTATCTCGTGGGCCGAAAACAGATGTCATTACATATGGTGGGTACTATATAAACAATATTTCTTTTCAGACAAAGGTAGAAGATGACAAAAGCAGAGTTCAAAATAGTGGCGTCACACTACAAGCTGAGTCTGTGCACTTTGCTAGTTCTAAAGACAAAAATCCAATCACAACATCCATCAGTTATTTTGGAATAATACAAGAAATATGGGAAGTTGATTACGTCACTTTTAGAGTCCCAGTTTTCAAGTGTAAATGGGTTGAGATAAATTCTGGTGTCATGATGGATGACCTTGGTTTCACATTGGTAGAGTTGAACAAGATGAATTACACTGATGAACCATTTATCATGGCTAGTCAAGCAAGACAAATATTCTACGTAAATGATCCAGCGAATAACAAATGGTCAGTGGTTTTAGAAGGAAAAAACATGCATGGACATGATGATGACGATTCTCTTGATATACTTGAGACAATATCTGTTGCATGTAGACCCACTGAAGACCCAATTGATGATGTTGCCGATGTCATGCAGGCAATTCGTAGTGATCACAACGAAGGCATTTGGGAAAAAACAATTAATTAATAGGTTGATATTTTGTTTTTTATTGACTTTATATGTATGTTCCTCATAATTGAATTATTACTAACGTTGTTTAATTTTTCAGGTATGTCGGCCTCAGACTCAGGATCGGGAAAGAGCAGACGTGGACGAGGCGTCACCCGAGTGGCAGATGTGACCTCCGGACGCGTGGATGGTCAGAGGAGGCATGTTGACATCGACCCCAGATCAGGTCATCCATCAGGGCCAAATGCTGATAGGTTTAGGAGTTATCTGGGTAAGTTAGCAAAAAGTCATGTCTCTATCCTTCATGCATGTTGGGATGATGTCCCAGAGGTCGACAAGAACCTCTTATGGCAAGATATTCAGGTATGTTTATACTTCATGGAATTTGTGATACACTTATATTTTATGTTTTCTTTTGGAATAACAAGTTTTTTGTTTTAAACAACAACATTTTGATATTCCAAACACAATGCAAATTAGAAAGAAAATGTTATCGCATATAGCGATAAGATGGAGGGATTTCAAGACAAGGCTGACACGACTATATGTCTTTGGAGACAGGCAACATGAAAATCCCTGTCAGCAATATACATTCACAGAGGAGGATTGAATGCAGTTTAGTGCATCTAGAGAGTTTGAGGAATGGAAGGTATGTTTCTTAACATCGTCTTTCATTAAGTTTTTATGATTTTACACTTATTTATATACATGGTTTCACAGGGTAAAAGGTTAGCCGCCCAAGAAACATAAAGGCTAAACGACGCACCCCACTTGTTATCACGAGGTGGATATGCAAAACTGGAGAAGAAACTGAGAAAGTCTAGAGCGGATGCCTTGGGACTTGAGTCGCCGGACCTAGCACCTGCACCTGCTAAGTACGAGCTGTGGAAGGCTGCTCGGACTAAATCTGATGGGAACATGACATCTTCCTCAGCTGCCTTGATCTCACAGAGAATTGTAAGTTCAAATTATAAGCAGTTCTTTGATTGTGTATCTATCACAGCATGTCTTCTAAGTAACATGGTTTTTTTATGTGCAGGATGAGTTGGTTGAGCAGCAGACTCAGGGCACATTTGTTGGCCAAGGTAGGGACGACATTCTAACAACGGCCATTGGAAGGCCCGAACACCCAGGACGTGTACGTGGAGTTCCTGGGGCGATTGGTCTTCGTGACTACTTTGGCCCTACACAGAAAACCCCCTAATCAATGAGCCAGGAGACACTGAGGCAGATGGATCTTCAGTGGGAGGAAAGACTCAACCAAAGCATGAGATCAATGGAGCAACGATTCATGTAGCAGCTACAAGAACAAAAACAAATACAAAGAGCGCTTGAAGAAAAGCTGCATTCCATGACGCAAGGCAACATGGGGGCCGATGACACTCCCACACCACCTCGTGTCAGCACTAGAGGATCGTGCTCTGCTGCAGACCCCACTCAGTATAGCGGTCAATATGAGCTGTTGGTTGATGGGGATCCCCCATGCATTGTGGCTGTCGGACGAGTGCTTGAGGGAGGGCAGACCATTCATGGTGTTGCCATATTACCCCAGCACGTGCGTGTGACCATTGACGAGGTTCGGGATCCCCAGGCTCAGGTGCCTGTACCCACTCCAGAAATTAACTTTGTGGGGGAGGCCATAGGATCATTTATTGCCTGGCCTAGAGCATTGATCATGTCCCACATCGCTACTCCACAGGTATAATGTCTTTTTCCTTAGTATTTCTATGTTTATTGTTCAAATAATTGTTGATAACGCTTTGACGTAAATTCTTATCTTCAGTTCACACGTCCTCAAAAGCATCCAATTCATGATACAGTCATACATGAAGATGATGAGAGTGTTGAAGCGGAGGATGATCCTCTATCAAAGTTAATGACAAAATTACCAAGATTGAAGAAAGCATCATTAGAACTATACTGGGATTTGAGAGTATTTGGTCTTCCCCCACATGTGCCATTTTATATCACATTCTCTGATGCATTGGAGGTGATTGGGGGAGACAGGATGTTGAATATTTCCATCATTCAGCTGTGGTGCATGTAAGATAGTCAATTTGGTCTTTCATATTACTTTTATTTACATTGTTATAGTTTCTAACAACTTAACTTTGTTGTTTTAGGTACATGGTCACAATCGTTGTAGACCAAGGTCGGTCTTCCATGTACGAATTTGTTGAACCTCAGACCATTCAACCGTCTGGTAACACACTTCAAAACAGACAACATTATTTGCAAACATGGATGGATGAATCAAAAAGAGACGTATACCTTGTGCCATACATTGAGAGGTAGGTGTGGTTATATGTGGTCAGTTCATTATTATAGTTTCCTTAATTAGTTGAATAACTATTTGTCCTTTGTGATAGGTCGCACTGGCAGCTGATGGTCATCATTCCCAAACAATGTAAAATTATATGGTTTTGTTCGTTGCACAGGAGGATGAAAAATGACTTGAGAACCATGCTTCAAGGGTAAGTGTTTCTCCAAAAATGACTTTGAATTTGATGTTCACCTTCAACTTTTATGATAAATATAGTCATATTAATTATACTTTGTGTTTTCAATTTGTACAGAGTTATTGGTAAATCTCGTGGTCAACTGGTTCAAATTTTGTATCCAAAGGTTGTAAGTCATTTATAGTTTCTAATTCATTTTCTATGTTATTGAATGATCTAAATTCTTAACTATTTAGTTTGTGATTTTAGTGTAACCAGCAGCTAGATTCATGGGAATGTGGCTTCTATGTGATGTGTTGGATTAAGACCATCATTCGAGCTGTCATTACAGATGACCGGAATGAGGTAATGATGTATACCTTCAATACATTACAAATCAAAATCATCTTCAACATATATGAAACCATAATGAATCTTTCTTGAACAGATAAGGCAGGAGTGGACCACTTATCTTCTGCAAAGATGGAGTTAGGAATAGTTTTATTTCTTGTTGAACATTGTTTAGTTTTAGTTTAAGTTTTATGTTGATAGTTTTGGTAGTGGATTCAACTCCACATTAAGTAGAACTTTGTTTATATGAAACACATATTTATATTATTGCAAAATTGTTCTGGGACATTTTTCTGCTTTTCAGGTGTGGTTTTATTGAAAAAATAAATCAATTTTTTAAAAAAAAACGCCCCGTAGACGTCCGTTAGTGCACAGTCGGACGTCTATAGACGTCTGGCAGTGCACACACGGACGTCCAACGCCCCAGCCCCTGTAACAAACAATTCAGCCAAGTAGACGTCCGGGGGAGGGAGGCGCCGGACGTCTATATGGACGTCCGTCCTGACACAGCGGACGTCTATCTAGATGTCCGTTCTGACACAGCGGACGTCTATATAGACGTCCGGCCTGACACAGCGGACGTCTATATAGACGTCCGACCTGACACAACGGACGTCTACATAGACGTCCGACCTCACACAAGGGACGTCTACATAGACGTCACCCACAAAGACGTTAACGTCGGACGTTAAAAGGCCCAAAGAACGGACGTCTATACCCCTTTCTACACTAGTGCCCATAAGGATATTTCAGAGATCTATCTATTAATTGAAGAGTCATCCGAGTAGGCTTGAGTTCCAAACCTTCAATTTTTTCAAACCTGGAGAGTGGCATGAGATTGATATTGGCTCCCAAATCAATTAGAGCTTTTCCAACAGAGTTTCTTAGTGAGGAGCTCCTTCAGTAATTTAGCATATGGGGCATTTGTTGCAGAGCTTCGGAGAAAGGTATGTTAATCTCCAATTTCTTGAAAATCTCCATGAAACGCTCAAACTGTTTTTCTTTCTCCATCCTAGAATAAGGAAGGGGTTGTTCATGCAAGTCTTTCTTTTTTCTCTCATCCTCTTCCTCTCTTTTTTTGTTTTCTTCCCTCTCTTTTTCTTTTTCTTTTCTCTCACTCTCTTTTTCTTTTCTCTCACTCTCTTCTTCATCTTTTTCTTTTTCACTCAAACTCTCTTTTTCTTTTCTCTCTATTTTTCTCTCATCTAATATTCTGCCACTTTTGGTAACAACAACTTTGCATTCCTCTCTAGGGTTTACTTTCATATTACCCCCAAAAACTTCCAGCTTTTGAATTATGTGACATAGATGCCTTTCTATCCTTCTGAATGCTGCTTTAGTGATTTTATGATGAGAATCAGATGTCTGCATCAACTATTGAAGTGTGTCATCCCTCTTAGCCATTCTTTCTGATAGAGAGGGTTGTTGCTGCCATTGTTGTTGTCTAGCAGCTTGTCCATATTGACTTGGTCCCATATTTGAGTGAGGTTTCCACTAGTGGTTGAAATTACCTTGTCTGAATTGCATCCTGTAAGCAATAGACACAAAACCCTAGAAAACTTTGTTAGCATAAGAATAAAAACAAACTACACTAGACACAAATTGAAAATATGACAAAAATTAAAAACAAAAATTAAAAATAAAATAAATACAAAAGTCAAAGTTAATAAAAAATCACACAAATAGAATAATTTAAGCCGTGAGTCCCCGACAACGGCGCCAAAAACATGTTGATGAATCGACAAGTATACCGAATCGCACAAGTAATATAAAATGGTAAGACCAAGTATCCTATCCCAGAGGACTCTCGGCACTAAACAGTCGTGTGATAACTCGATTAATTAAGACTCAAAGAAAACGAGATCATTGGTTTCAGATGTAAAGACAGAAAATTAAATATGAATGCAATTTGATCAATAGCAGAAGAGTGCAATGATAAAAGGATGTTGCTTAATATAAGATGAATATGTTGTTGGGGTAAGATTTTACCAAGTTACCTCTCATGTATGTAAGAATTCTTCTTTATGCATTATTGTTAACGTCACTCACTAAATCACTTAAACTCGATCCCTCGGCGAAATAAGCATGTCCTTAATCACCAGTTCATGCAATTCCTAGCATTCCTAGCAATTAAATGTGAAGATCAAGAGCTTTAAGACGACCAAGACTCATACCCTCATCCTTGAGAAATATTACTCTTAGGAGAATTCAACAAGAACCTGAATTGTAAGAAACCTCCCGACACTAATGCAATTCATACATCATGCTATGAATGAGTTAAACAAAGCATGTGATAAGCACAGATGAATTACTCTAACAATTAATGAAAAAGCATATGTTATTGAGAATCAATTCAAATACATGAGAGTTCACAAGGTTACATCATCCCCCAACAACAAATAAAGTTTAGTTCACCATAGACACGATGAAACTAGATGAATAATGGAAAAGCATGAGTAGCAAAACCCTAAAAGTAGAGGATGGATGCTCCCGCATCCAAATTTGCCTTTAGAGAGTGGAAGAGTGTGTTGTTGTGCTGCTCCAGCCAGAGATACAAAACATAGGATGTTTGGGTCTTTTAAACAGAGTGAAGACAGAATAGAAACAGAGCCCAAGCCCGTGTCGCTAGCACTAAAGCGCCCCATTTAAGGCGCCCAGGCGGTGAGCGGTGGTCTTCCATGCTTAAGCCTTCCAGATGATGCCCAAGCTTCGAGCTTCCAACGCTCAAACGGCCGAAAGGAGCGCCCGGGCGGTGAGCGGTGGTTTGCTTTGTTTAAGCCTCAGAGAGGACGCCCAAGCTTCGTGCTTTCGGCGCTTAAGCGCCCCAGAAGGGGCGCCGGGCGGTGAGCAGTGGTTTCGTGCGCTCAAGCCTCCAAAAAGGTTGCCCAAGCTTCTAGCACTTTTCCATTCTGGTGCTTTTCCAGGCCTTTCTGAGCTCCATCTCCATGGCACTTCATCCTTGCTTTCCATATTATCTTATTTTCTACCAAAACAAGGAGAATTAGTCATAAAATCATCAAATTCAACCTCAACTCTCTTATCCACACAACTTAACAGAAAAATATGATCCCAAGCAAGTTTCTAAGCAGAAAAGGGTACATTTAGTATCAAAATTACATAACAAATAACGGTATTTTCAACCGTTATCATTCAGCAATAGTCTTCTTTCTCACACCGTTTGGTCTGCAATCTCCTCAAGCACACAGTTCGGTCTATCTTCTTAGACCATTCAGTCTAGATTCTCTCTTTCAAATCATTCTAATTTCCTACAAAATCAAGGGAATTTAGTGATAAAATCATTAAGTATATCCTCTACTCACTTATTCACAAAACTAAACTAAAAACATGAGTTCAAGAAAGTTTCTAAGTCAAAAAGGGTTGATTTAATATCAAAATTGCATAACAGATAACGGTATTTTTAACCGTTATCAGTTTCCCCGTATGTGCCATATCACGAAAACCAATAATCATGTCATGAATGAGTTAAACATAACAAGCATAGAGCAAAGAAGAATAATCCTAACAATTAATGAAAGAAGAAAATATCAAGTAAAACCAATTCAAATACATGAGAGTTCACAAGGTTACACCATCCCCCAACAACAAATTGAATTTAGTTCCCCCTTGTCATGGAGAAACTAGATGAACAATGGAATGAGAATGAAAGATAAACCCTAAAAACCGAAGAGGAGTGCTTCCGCATCCACTTCTGCCTCCAGAGAGTTGGAAAAATCTGTATTTGTGTCAATTCTGTCAAAAGATACTCCCTCTAGGACATCCAAGTCCTTATATACAACTGAATTGGATCATGGGCCAACGTTGACACTACGAGAGGAGTGGCTCTCAACACCCCAGAAAGGGCGCCCAGGCGTGAAACGTTACTTGAAGACTAGCGCTTAGCGTCCATGAAAGGGCGCTCAAGCGTGGATGCGAGACATCCTGCGCTGAGGGCCCGAAAAAAGGGCGCACAAGCATCCTGCGACCTTTAGCAGCGTTCTCTTCTGGTGCTCTTGTTGTCCTTTCTGAGTTCCAACTTCTTGACATTTAACTCCTCTTCTAATTCATCCTAGTTTCCTACAAAATCAAGAGAATTTAGTGATAAAATCTTCAAGTATAAGCTCAACTCTCTTATTCACCAAAAATAAGCTAAAAACAAGAGAAAAAGCAAGTTCCTAAGTCAAAAAGGGTTCTTTTATTATCAAAATTTAATCCCAAATAACGGTGAAAACAACCATTATCACACAACAAATGGATTAGTCCAGTCTTGAGAACATATGGCACGTTGTCATTGATAACAGTTGAAAAACAATTATTTTTATACTTAAAATTGATACCAAAAACAACCTTTATGACTAGAAACTAGCTTGGAATCATGTTTTTGCTTATGTTTTTGGAAATAAGAGAGTTAGACAGCTTTTATGCTTAATTTCCTTGTTTTTGCAGGTTTTTGAGATGAATTTGATGAAAGAAGTGAAGTGGGACAGAGATGGAATCAGAAAAGGACATAAAGAGTCCAAAAGAAGAGAAGCCGCAAGTACCACTCAGCGCCAATTACTGTTAAGCGGCACTTTCAAGGACCCGTTGACACCGCTGACAGGAAAAAATGCAGCTGAGGGGCAAATTTTATGTAATTTTTATGATCTTTTTTGGGCTTGAACCTGTTTTCTATTATTCTTATGGGCTTGGGCTTAATTTTCTGTAATATTTAGAAGTATATATAAGGCTTTAGTCTACCTAGGGTTAGTATCTTTTGATGGCTTAAGCACAGAAACACACTTTTCACCCTTTGGGGGTAGATTTGGGGATGGTGACGACTCTCCTCTTCTCTTTCTCGGGTTTTTCTATCTCTTTCATTCTTTCATTCCATTATTCATCTAGTTCTTCCATGACGATGGAGGGCTAACCCTTATTGTTGTTGGGAAAGATTAACCTTCCTAAACTCTCATGTATTGAATTTGTTCTTCAAGAACTTTTATAATATACATGCTTTCTTTCATTAATTGTTAGGGTTTTTCCTCTTTGCTCAAAGCATGCATTGTTTAACTCATTCAATGCCATGATTATTGGTTTTGTCGATATAGACACATACGGGGAAATCTAGATCTGGGGAATCTCTCCCAGCAGTAGTATAAACCTAGACATAGGACTATGATGGTTGGTTGCCTGTAAGCTTCTGTTCACTATAATGCATGATTAATTGCTTGGGAGACAAGACATTGTAAACTAGTGATTATGATTAGGCTTTCTTCGCCGAGACATCGGGTTTAAGGTAATTTAAAGAGTGGCATTAGCATTAATGAAAAGAAAGACGAATTCATAAATACATGAGAGTAAATTAGGTGAAATCTAAACCTCAACGACAATATCATCAACTTCATCCATTCTTTCATGTGTTTAACCTCAATTGATCAAATTGCATTCATGTTTATTTTATCGCATTTGCATTCAAAACCCAAAAATATGTTCTTTAGAGTCTTAATTAGTTGAGTAATCACATAATTGTTTAGTGTCGTGAGTCTCTTGGGAAACGATACTTGGTCTTACCATGTTTATTACTTGATACGATTCGGTTACACTTGCCGAGGGTTAACAAGTTTTTGACTCCATTTTCGGGGATTGAAAATTTGTTCATCACTCATCAGGATATTGGATGCACAAGCTTTCATAAGTGAAATCAGGTGTAGCCATTTCCATAGGAGACCTCTCGCGAGGTGGAGGTTATGCCATATTTTTCTCAGGAGTATAAAAAAACAAATTTAGAATTATTTCCAAATGCAGCAGATGTAGCTGAATGCACAAAATATGGAACAGTAGAAACATAATTAGATTGTGGAGACTCTAATGGTATGGACTTAAATGGTGGTACTGACTCTAATGAAAAATTCCTATTATGCCTAGTTAACCTGTGAAAAGTCCTATCAATTTCAGGATCAAAGGGTGGTATTTGCCCAAGATTGCCCCTAGTCATACACTCAGTCAACTCTATCAGCAAAAGTCACCCCACTCCCCACCTAAGGGGGGGGGGGGGGCGCAAAAACAACGATATTTTCAACCTTATGAGAATGAGCTAAAATTTTTTGAGCAACCCCCTAAAATCATGAAAAGATAGCACAAAAAAATTCGAAGCAAAATTAAAAGTATAACTATGTCAACTGCCACAGGAAAGTGTGAAAAATGAAAAAAAAAAACTTAAAAAATCAAAAAGAAATAGTAAACGATTTTTTTTGGGCTGAGAGGGCGGTGCCCATGGCAGAACGCGACGGGTCTTGCTCATTGCCCTATTTCCACCCAAAAAAAACAAAGGATTTTTCCAATTTCGACTCCGTGAGGTAAAATACTATTCACACACTATTCACTATGTGCACAACTCTTTCAAGAGAGAATTGTGTCTGGATTTTCTCTACAGAAATCACAATTCATTATGCTCAAAAGTGAATGATACAATGGTGGAGACGGGTATTTATAGTAACCCGTACTCCAAGAGAAGTGTAATGCATATACAATAAAATGTAACGAAATACAAGAGAACAATGAGGTAATTTCATGAGGCAGTATGCCATCATTCCCTCCCTCTTAAGAAAAGATTTGTCCTCAAATCTTGGCAGTTGCCTTATGAAGACGCTCCACAGCTAGAGTAGAGCCATCTTGCAATGGCCTTATTCCTTGAGATCTACTTTTCCTCCTCCTGGATCAAATATAAATCTGCAATACACATGAAATATATTTGCAATTAATATCAATCCAATATAAAAATTTTCTAAAATAAGAACTTCAAAATGAGGACTTCCTAGAGTTTGTTTTGACATTTGAAGCATGTGTAGAAGTCCAAGGGTAAAAGTTATTTTGCTTTTGTCTTGAGTTATTTGTCTCCATAAAGGTAACAGTAACTCAAGATTGCCATTTGTTGAAAAGTTTTGCATATAATATGAAATGGCAATTGTTTTGAAAGAGAAATTAAAATTTGAAGACCCAACAATTATCGGAAAAGATGTAAAGAATTGGAAACCTTCCCTTATATGTTCTATGATTTTTGGAGGAGAATTTGCTATCAGAAGCAATTCCTCTTTTTCTCTACTTTCTTCATGCTTCGGCTCTTCTTCTCTTCTCTTTTCCACTTCTCTTCTTTCTCGTCTCTCTTCTTCTTTTCTTCACTCTTCTTCTCTTTCTCTCTTCTCTTCTTCCTCTTTTCTTTCTTGGTCTCTTCGTTTAGTATCTCTTTCCCTTTTCTTATCCCTTAACTCTTGAAGTTTTGCCCCAAATTCTATTTCTCTATGAAAGAAACCATAATCATTTAATCTCTCGAGAAATATTTTCCATTTTCAATACTATCTCTCATTAGTTCTAGGTTTCTTTGGATTGAAAGAGGCACAAACTTTCTTCTCATGCAAGACTTTAATTCATTCCAATTACAAATGGGGGACTTTCTTCCTATCCTAACATGATATTGTGTTTCATCCCACCACTCTCTTGCATGTTTTGGAAAACTAGAAGTGTAGAGACTAAGAACATATGATTCACTATCTCTAGAATAGAAATAGGTTTCAGATTTACTTCTTCTAATAATGAATGGATGCATGTCATTAATTTCCCTTTCCCAAGCTAGGTTTATTAATGCACCAATATCCTCACCAAAGAATGGAATATTTGCCCTAGCTTGTTTATACAAATCATCCTCAATCTTATCAAATTCATGAAATGAACAAGTTCTTCTTCTAGCATCATCCAGTTTTCTTTTAATTTCTTTAAAACTAATGGACTGATCAAAATTAGAAATCCTAGATGACCTATATGAATAAAAAGACATTAGAAATCCTAGATGACCTATATGAATAAAAAGACATTTTTGTTTCGAAAAGTTTTTCTAGTGTAAAAGATATACAAGATTCACACTTAGACAAATCCTAGGTAAGAGAGGTAAGTCATGAAGACTCCTTAAGTACCAAGTCTTACCTTGCCAGAAATGTCTTAGGTTACTACTAGTTACCTTTTAAACTAAAATCACCTTTAAAATCAAAGGACACAACGCACAAACAATTAAACACTAAGACTAGACTCTTCGGACTCTAATGTGACAAGGCTTAGAGTTTAATCCCTTTTAGCCTAAGTCACCCCTAAACGTGAAACACAAATAAAATCAATATTAAAGTCTACTCCTATGGTGAGGCTTGTAGCTTTGGCTAACAAGACACACTCACCTTTCTAGCTATGCTAAATTTAAAGAAAGCAATCAAGAAAAGTTCCCAAGAGTTTGAAAGAGCACCAAGGACTCTTCCAAAGAACTTGGACTTTATAAAAGGCCCTATTACAAAACAAAAGCTAAAGCTATCAGTAGGCTAACACAAGCCTATTACAAACAAATTGAAGAAAAACAATTACAAAAGCAACAATCCTATGCTACGGTCCTGTTCATCCTGCAGGAAAACCACGTGCCCAATCTGGCTTCTTGACATCTTAGTCTTGGTTCAACTTTGTTGCTTCTGGAATCAGTTGTCTTGAATCTTCTTTCCATGCCCATCCTACAATCACACATGCACAAAACTGCTATGAGTATTCACTTAGTTAAAACAGATTGCAAAAGAGGATATCGGGCAGTAAGAACTTCCCTTTCTCTTGGCTGTACAAGCTTTTCACTGAGATTTTGTTGTTGCTCAGATAATGGTTTCAACTTATACTGCACAAACAATTCCAACTAAATCAACAATTCACTTATTTCAAGCAATTACAAATTATAACAAGAGCAGTTCAATCAAAACAAAAACAGTTTAAGGTAGAAGAATGGCCCTTTAGTTCAAAACTGCATAGCAAGATGTAAATGCTACTTGTCTCACGGATTCAGCGCACAATTTACAATCTGCTACAGTGCAATCAGTATGGCTTTTCCCAAACTACACAGAAAATTCACAACTAGTTCAGCAGAGTACACAATGCAAAGCAATGTCAAATGAAATTCAGAAATAGCTAAGCAAACTAGAATTAGGTAAGCTAAGCAACTTCCCTACTTACAAGACTGCTTTTAGCTATGTAATTCCAACTAAACTCCCAAACAGATCAGCTCTGCACACTAAAATTTCACACCAAATTTCAGCAAGGTACAAATGGAAATGGATATTAAACCAGATGCAAATAGGTGTAAGTCAAAGCTGAACCAAACTGATTAAACAACCATCAAGACTAATCAAAACCTGACCAATCCAATGCAATGCAAAAACAATTCCAATTCAGAATGGCTAATCCTAGTCTACAAAAACTATCATACCATATCAACCTTCAAATAATGCGAAGCAATACAAACTATAACAGGAATAGTTCAACCAAAACAAAAGCAATTTAAGGTGAAAGACTCCCTTTAGTTCAACACTCCCACATGAAGTGTTTCTGCCTCTGGTTTCTTAAGCTACACTCTGTTGAAGTTCTACAACTGTATCAGTGAAGGTTCTGGTCTGCACTCCCAAAGCCCATTCAGTTCACATTTCATGAGACTCCTTGTTTAACTTCTGTACTATTGCAGCTTTTTGTAATTCACTCTTGACACAACACCACCTGTAAATGGCAATCAAAACAAAAACTGCACAAATCTAATTGGTAAACACAATTCAGATTCAGAACTGAGTAAGAACACACTCTCAACAAGGATATTTGGCTTTAGATGTAGCCACACAAAGCTCACAAAAATCAGGTCTCTCTGGAAGCTTAAAGCACTAAACAAAATGGAAAGGTTTGGAAGGGAGATTCTCCCTTGGCAGTACAAAGCTGGAGAGTCTTTCAGACCACCACCACCTAAGATGCTACCAAGCACACAAACCTTCTTTCAAATTCTAGAAACCAAAGTATAAAAGCTTCTCATTTCAGAAAAGGCTAGGCTAAGCAAAGTAATGGACAATACAGGATAGCCACCAACAATGTAAGCACCAGATAATGAAACTGACAGCACAGTAGAGAAACGAACTCAAGATCAACTCTAGAACAGATTATGAAAGCAACAAAAGCTCAATTATGAACAACAGAATAGAATGCACATGCATTGAGACAAAACCAGGAAAGTCAATCAAGACAAACAAGAAACAAAGCAAAGAATAAGGTGAGCACACAAATAGAACCTAGCAAGGGATCTAGAACTGATTAAGAAAGCAAATAAAAAAATGCAGCAAGGAATTGCAGAACTGGTTGGTGAACACAGGTTTTGAGATGCAAAATTGAACTTGTCCAATAGCTATTTTTAGCAATTTCAATTCTGGACACAATTGCACACTGAAATCCACTCGAACAAGTTTAATGATGCTTGTTTTGATCATTCAAGGCCAGTTTACACAATTTCATAGGCTGTTACTCAAATTCACATGTTCAGTTCCTTGTTTTTCTTTTCAGAATTTGCCTCTTTTGAACTGATTTACTCAACTCATGCCTTTATTTCGTTTTGGACCAAAACAGTGATTAACAAGAATTGAAACAACTTAGTTCTGCAGTTTAGAAAGTGTAAAAAACGGTTGGCAATGACTCTAGGGTTGAATATACAAAATTCCAACAATGATCTACTACTGAAATGAACAAAAACAAAGCAAAAGACTCAAGCAATGAAATATGCAGTTCGGCCTACTGCTTGCAAGTAATTTCTGCAGTGACTTTCACACTAACAACCAAGCTAATGCTGAAACATATCACGACTTTTCTGGTTGGCACTTTGTTACTAGTCATCTCAGCATTCCAGCTCAATTTCAAAAGCGCAGAATAGCTTCAATGTTCAGATTCAACAACTTATTAAAACTAGAAGTTCACAACAGAAAATTCAAATCAGATATGCTGCTCATTTCATGCATCTGAGCTCTTAGTATTGAATGTCATAGCTCATACGGTATGCACATTGAACATACAATCAGATCACCACAAACACAACTCAAATAAGAAGTACAACTTGAAGTTATGAACAAGAAAAATCAACTAACATGACTATGACAAAAAAGAATTGGAATTCAAAATTAAGATGACTCAAAGATTAAATTGAACCTAACAAAATGATGGAAACACTGACTGAAAGCACAATAAGCACAGATCAATCAACCGTGTTAGAATTTGGAAACCTAAACATATGAAAACAAATTTCACTGAATGGAAATACATGAAACACAAACTAATTCAATATCAAACCAGAACAAAAATATTGAATTGATTCAATGACGACAAAAGTTAAACACAAGACAGTACAGGAAAATGATGAACAACTCAGAAATGAAAAGAGACAACAGAGATCGAAAAGAAAGAAAAAAATCAAGACAAAAAAGGCCAATACAACTTGAACATTACATGAACAAAAGCGAATCAAATGAGAGAAAAAAATTTGGAACAGAGAGAACAACTTATCTGTTGACGCGTGCTCGAACCGAGCTCTGAATACCAAATGATGGAAGCAGCCTGAGGAGTTGACACCGACGGAGGCAGCAGGAGCGCGATCTGGATCCTCGGAGCTTCTCCGACGAGTGAAGACGTAGCGGAATGGAGAGGAAACACGATATTGAAGGGGAAAACTGAGGGCGGACATAAAGAACCCTAAGATCTAGGGTTTAATCGGTGGAAAACTTAGAGACTGGAGCAAAACGTGAATCGGACCGATTAAGCGGTGGAAAAGTGAAATGGAACCGATTAATCGGTTGAAGTTGAAGATTGAACGATGGAAAGTGGTTTAAATGGTGAGAAATGGAGAACGATCGGTGGAAATCGAAGGAAGTGAGTAGGAAACCATAGAAGAAGATGAAGTAGTGAGATGAACGACGAGAGAATACCTTCGAAGACGCGTATGGAGTGCGGATCTGTGGTTGGAGACGAGGAATTCTCGAGAGCGAGAATGAGATGCTCTGAGATGTGGCTGGATGTGTTATGGATGCACGAGGGAAGAAATGAGAGGCGCGGTCTGAGACGTGGTTGATGCGTTGAAGTGGAGACGTAATGAGAAGCTGACGCGTGCACGGGAGGTGGCAGTGGAGCGTCAGCGTGGAGTATGAGAGAGAAAGCACAATGGAGAAATGGAGAAATGAAAGAACGAGGAATGTGCTTGGAAGGTGGCCAGAGGCGATTCACTTTGGACTCTCTAGCTTGACTTTCAAGAGAGAATTGTGTTTTCTCTACAGAAATCACAATTCATTATCCTCAAAAGTGAATGATACAATGGTGGAGACGGGTATTTATAGTAACCCGTACTCCAAGAGAAGTGTAATGCATATACAATAAAATGTAACAAAATACAAGAGAACAATGAGGTAATTTCATGAGGCAGTATGCCATCATCCTCAAAGGGGGAGGAGGAAGAAAATGCTCCCCAAGAATAGAAAACTAAGTGGCAGCTGGGAGACTTCCATCAAGTGAAAGTGATTTTGCGGTATATAGACCCCAAAGATCAAGCTGCCCTTCTAATGGGTTTGTCCTACAAAATGACCTACAAAGAGGCCCAAAGTCCTAAAGTTTGACCCAATGACATTCCAACACGAAATTAAACTATAACACCGACGTGGCCACCCTCTTGAAGTCCCAGAATGTGCTTCCAACACTACTGCTGAGTTCCTCTGGTTACTGCATCTGATCGATCGGTGATGAAAGGTTTACACCGTTCGGTCATTATGTTCAACAGTGCTCAATTGGTATCTGACCGTTCGGTGAAGGCTTCTAGCAAGGCTTTCTCAGTTCGTTCGGCAATGACTTTAGCAGACCGTTCGGTTGAATCATGCAGGACAGGAACTGGTGATCGGTGCAGACTTCGTCAGAGCGTTCGGTCAAGACATTCTCATGCAATGATGTTTTGTCACTCGGTAGAGGCTACCGTAGACTGTTTCGTGCTCGACCATCCAGTGCAGGCTCACAATAGGTTGTTCGGTCAAAGCTTCCAAGACTGTTCGGTATTCATTCACGGGCCATTCGAACAAGACTTCAAAAGACCGTTCGGTCAAGGCTTCATCAGACCATACAGTTGGGCGAATTCTCTATTATTTTGTACACTACTTCACAGACCGTTCGACCATCTTCAACAGATCCTTTCTCAACCTTTCAACAGTGATTGTCCTGCACAAAATGATTGAAATAATTAAGCTCAAATAATTCAAATTAATTAAAATAAGAATTATTCTTGAAATTAAGCCCAAATAGTGAAATTGAGATAAAAATGGAGAATTAAACACAATTCACTAACAAAATATGGTGCGGAAAGCTAAGTGTATAATGAAGAATGGTGACTCATCAAAATAGACCACACTTAGTCTTTTGCACTCCTGGGCAAAATCAAGAAGCAGAACAAGAAATCATTCTAAACACATCAAGAGTGTGACACAACCTTTAGGAAACAAAAAAGAAAAAGACACCAAAGACATAACGCAAATTTACACAATCCTCAATGATCCTGGAAAAAGAAAAGGAATAGACAACACCCTTCACACTGATAATCAGAGGATGCAGATACTCATAGAATTCATTCAATCAATTCCAAAACATGGATAAATAATCAATCAGCTCAAGAAGTGAATCCAAAAGCAACCGAACCTCACAGATGCACTATCGTGTTTCTCTCAAGTGTCTAAGGTAAGTAATGTAAACTCAATGCACTCAAGAAAGTAAACACAAACAAACTTGGCAAGCCTCTAATATCAAAACTCAAAACATATGCGTGTTCAAATCAAAAGGTCTTTTATGGATGAAATGGGGCTAAGGACAAGGGAGGATAACATATGGATGAGAAGCTATAAACCAAAAGAAATAGAGGAGCAATGGGAAACAAGTGTAAACACATTCAAATCACACCCAAAACCTCTAATTCAATCTTCATCTTGACTCCATTATTCACAAATTTTTTATTTTTCTCTATCTATATTTTTTTTCTTTTCTCATCTTGTCTCTTTTTTTTCTCTCACTTTAAGACACAATTGTAAGAGACAAGATACACAACATATTTACAAAAACAAAACAAGAAGAGGAACCAACTAGCTAATTCATTAGAATCCCCAAGGAGACCACACTTGTTCCCAAAACACTTCCAAAGCTCCAAAATTCCCTAAGGTTAAGGTGATCATGGTTTTTCACTTTGGGCTAGTGTATGAGCGTCAAAACAGAGTGGGGAAAGTATAGGCACAAAAGGGGTTATCAAAAGGATTAAAACAAGGTAGGCTTCTTTGGCTAGAGAGGTTCAAGAAAAAAATTGCCTTTATCACTTCCAAACATGCATATCAATCAAGAATTATCAATAAGAGTCAAGCCAAGGCATATGTGCAAGCAATCAAGAGGTATATCACACACAAGAAAGAACATCAAGTGGCTCAAATCTCACACAAGGCATTTCTGTCATAATCAAATCAACCTCTCAAACATCATAATCATCTTCCCAAGCAAAGAAAAGCAAGAATTTCAAACCATAAGTATCACTCAAGTGGAGTGAAAGACGAGTCTACAACTTAAACAAAATCCAGAAATGAAGAGAATCATGCAAAACTGTACACATGACATGACAAAAACAACCTAAAACAAAAAAAAATTAGCAAAGAAAACAAAAACTAACAAAGAAAAATCAAAATCTCCCCCAATAGACCACACTTAAGCTACACAGTGTCCTCAATGTGTCACAAATAATAAGATCAGAAATTTGAACAGTGAACAAATCATGGACAAGTGTAATACAAGTGGGGAAAGGGGAAGAAGGGAAAAGAAAACTCCCTTGGTCATGGTGGCAGTTGCCAATTTTGGACTATCAGGGAGATGCTTTCCACCACAGGATCCAACAAGGAAGTTTTGAGGAAGAATTGCTTCATCCTCCAAATTTGATCTAGTAGGGAAATGTCTTCCACAGCTGAATCTAAGAAGGAAGGATTATTGATGAGCGGGTTTAGCCGGTGCCTATTGATCTTCAAGCTGTTTTGTAGGCTCGCACCTTTGTCTTCCATCGTGGGTATTTGATGGTCAAATTCATGTGTACCTCCTACAATAAGGTTAGTGCATGGTGGCTACAAAGAATCTATAAGTAGTGGTACAACACCCAATCCCAATGTATTAGACTAAATCTCAAATATACTCTCAGAACATTAATCAATTTCAAATTTAGAAGCAATATCAAGCATAGGCTCAGATTCATGTTCAGTCATGGAGAATAAACATTCAGATGTGATAGCAATAAGTGGTTCTCATCATGCAAAGAGGGACAATTAAAAACATGCTCATCAACAATATAATCATCAACATACCTATCAACAACATAATCATTAATAGCACAATCATCAACAGAATAATCAATTTAAGGTATGTTTACCTCCACTTCCCTAAAGATTGGTAAAGTGGTGGCAGGTGAAAATGGTCTATGATAACAGTTGAAAAACTGTTATTTTTACACTTAAAATCTACATTAAAAGCAACCTTTAAGACTTAGAAAATAACTTGAAATCAAGTTATTGCTTATGTTTTTGGAAATAAGAGAGTTGGACAGGTTTTATGCTTGATTTCCTTGTATTTGCAGGTTTTGAGATGAATTTGATGAAAGAGTGAAGTGGGACAGAGATGGAATCAGAAAAGGACACAAAAAGTGCAAAAGAAGAGAAGCAGCAAGTACCGCTCAGCGCCAATTACCGCTGAGCGGCACTCTCAAGAACTCGTTGGCACCGTTGAGGGGGAAAATGCCGCTGAGGGGAAGAATTGATCACGCGCTATTGCCACTGAGCAGTATTTACCGCTGAGCGTCACTTTTCTGGGCTTGGGCTGATGACTTAAGGCAGGGACCCATTACTAGAAGTATGGCTAGAAGAATCCAAGAAAAGCTTGAAGATATGGATACAACAGGGCAAGTTCTTTTCCTTCATTTTAAGTGGAATTTGGAGATACCAAGAGAAGGGGAAAATCTGTCCATATGAATGTCCAAGTTGCTAGCTGCACCTCCACTCTTTACTAAGCACACCATAGCAACATCAACACCAACAGACCACGTGCTGATTTGGTTTTTTTAGCCCATTTTTAATAAGCCTTTCTAGAAGGCCTTCATATTTTACACATGGGTCACCACATGGCTGCTGATCCATCATTCTCGGTCCATTCCTTCCTCGCTGCAGCTCCATGGTTAGCCTATAAAATCATGGCAGCTACCTTTGTAAAAACACTTTTGAAGAATATTGAGTTTTACTATGTTGATGCATTTTTAGCACCCTAAACTCTGTCCAAAAGTCATTCCAATGAGCTTCCCTTCTCCATCTAGCTTCCTTCTAGTGGAAGGCCGCCTGAGCTAGCTCTCAACCTCCCAAACAGCTCTTCAACCATCACTTACACCACTACTTTTCACTCTGCATCTCCGCTGCCATCTCTGGATTCCATTTTCCGCTGCATTCAACCTGTCACTCTTGCTAGAGCAAACTCATCAAGGGCCTACTTTTCTAGGCTTAGGCCTACTTTTCTGTAATTTTTAGAATACTATATAAGGTTTTAGTTAACTTAGGTCAGTCATCTTTGGCTGGGACGAAGCAGAAACACACTCTTTCACTCCTTGGAGGAGGATTTTGGATGCCAAGGCTCCTTTCTCAACTTTGTAGGGTTCTATCCTTCACTCTTTCATTGTATTTCATCTAGTGTCACCATGAATATGGTGAACTAAACTTATTTTGTTGTTGGGGAATCAATGTAAATCCTTAGAAACTCTCATGTAATGGAATTTGTTCTTCAAGATCTTTTATAAGATACATGCTTTCTTTCATTAATTGTTAGGGTTTTTCCTATTTGCTCAAAGCATGCATTATTTAACTCATTCGATGTCATGATTTTTGGTTTTGTCGATATGGACACATACGGGGAAACCTAGATCTGGGGAATCTCTCCCAACAGTAGTATAAACCTAGACATAAGAGTAAGATGGTTGGTTGCCTTTAAGCTTTTGTTCACTATAATGCATGATTAATTGCTAGGGAGACAAGACATTGTAAACTAGTGATTATGATTAGGCTTTCTTCGCCGAGACATCGGGTTTAAGGTAATTTAGAGAGTGGCATTAACATTAATGAAAAGAATGATGAATTCCTTAATACATGAGAGTGGATAGGATGAAATTGATAAACTCCAACAACATATTCATCCATATAATTCAAATTACGTATTTTTTTTCTTCTTGCCCATTGATCAATCCATGCATACATATTTACTTTTCAGTATTTTGCATTGAAATCTCAAGTAAATGTTTGTACAAATCTAAGCTAATCAATAAATCACATAACTGTCTAGGCCGTGAGTCCTTTGGGAGAACGATACTTGGTCTTAATAGGTTTATTACTTGATACAATTCGATTACACTTGCCGAGGGTTTAACAGTCTACCTGGTCCTTAAAATCTTCATCAGTCTCTTCAGGTGCAAGAGTGGCGCAGTAGTAAGCTGGTGACTATTCTCCCCATATCCTATGTGGATGACCCTGACATCATCAGGAATCTTAATAGTCTGGTATGGTGATTCTCTAAATCTTGAGACTGTTCCTGATTGAGTTGAGTGACCATCTGCCCTATCTGATTGCTCAAGCTTTGAAGGTATGCTCTATTCTCTTGCTGAAACTGAAGGTTCTGCATGGTCATCTGCTCCAACAACCCCTGCAATGTAGGCTCAGAAGTAGAAGACTGAGGAGTTGCTTGGACAGGAGCATCATATTGTTGACTCTAGTATTGCTGGACTGGTGGAGGCATCCAAGTATTCTTAGATGGTTGATATTGCTATGGAGCATCATACCATCCCAAGTTAGGATCATTCCATCCAGGATCGTTGTTATATGAATCAAAATGATGCTGAGTAGGGGAGAATTTGTTCAAAAAACATATGCTTAAGATCTTCCCAACTGGGTTTGGATCCAGGAAGAAGATAATAAAGGCAATCCCAAGCTACTCCTTGTACTGAATGCGGAAATGCCCTTAAGAAAATGCGATCATTCGGGACATGTGGAGGTTTCATTGCATAGCAAATGAGATAGAACTTCTCCAAATGTTTATGTGGGCATTCACCTACAAAATTATGAAACTCGGGCAGCAAATGTATCAATCCAGTTTTGAAAACGCAATGAACATCATCTTCATCAAATGGAACTGGCTCCCAAGGAGCACTCTCAGGAGTTTGAGGATGAGTCATATAGTTCTCAACATAGAAATCAGCAGAATATGCATGAGAAGCAATATCAGAGTTAGATGCAGAAGGAAAATCACAATCATAGGCACAGGCAGAAGAAGCAGTATTCACATAATCAAAATAGGCATACATGGTGAAAGAAGGGGGAAGGTAGAAAGGAAATGCTCAAAATTATGAAATAAACAAAACACAACACAATTAAACACGCAACACGCACACACAATAATGCACACACAAAACAGAACATCACACTCACAACACAAGACAAAACACAACACACACTAACACAACAAAAGACCTAAGACCGAACCGTTGATCCCCGGCAACGGCACCAAAATTTGATGGGGTTGTCGCAGCCCATACAAATTTGATGTGCAATTAAGTGCAATATAATACTAGGAAGTGACTCCTAGGTCGTCTCTCAAGGACCAAATATGGTTCGAGACTTAGGTTAAACACGCAATTGGGGGGGGGGGGTTGAAAGTGTTTTTGCAAGGAAAATTAAACTAAATTAAAACATGAAGTTAAATATAACTGAAAGCTGAAAGAAATGTATAAAACATGTAAAACCGAACGGTCATAAAGTGAGACCGAACGGTTGTAAAGTGGATACCGAACGGTCTCTAAAGAAAGGAAATGGAAATGCAGGAAATTTGAAAATCGAACAGTAAATGAACTTGAACAACAAAGGTAAAGGTCGAACGGTCCTAAAGGTCACCGAACGATATCTAAAGAAAGGAAATGGAAATGAGCACAAACATGAAATTCGAACGGTCTCTAACAGTGAAGCCTGTTAGAGACCGAACAGTGTAAATGCTGAAACAGTAAATGTGCAGAATTGAAATGTGAACAGAATCGAAATGCACTGAACAGTAAACAAACATAACAGCAAACGTAACAACTCAGAACGTGTACTATATGAAATATACCGATAGGAATTAGTTGTTATTTATGGATAATTAACAGGTATTAATAGGTCAGATTGCCTTACGTTTTACAAATATACGGTATTATTGGGTTTGATTGCCTAAAAATATATTGCACTAATGGTTAATCAATGGACTTAGCTGTCAGAAGTCCTATAAATATACAATTGATGTCCAGGTACAATCATCTTAATCTATTATAATAAAATATAGACCTCTTTATGAAACATATGTGACTTGAGCGTCGGAGTGTCTTCTGCAGGTCAACAACTCATCAAAGTGAATTGCATTATCGAAGAGGATTGAAGATCAAAAGAGAGCAGAGCAAGGCAGGACGACCGACCCTCAAACCAATTTAACCGAAACATTTTGGCGCCCACCGTGGGGTCGAGCGACATCCCCATGAAACCACGAGGAACCAGACGTGTAGACGTACGCTCGGCCTCGACATTGCTACTTCGGATCAATACCAGGGTTTGCAACAGGAGTACAAAATTCCATAATAATTTCTAAAGGCATGTCTTTTGTTTTGAGAACTTTCAGGAACGTTCATCCCTACATCCAACCTTGTCAGGTCGTGACTTTTTCGGGCGGTAAACTAAAAATCAGGTTTAGAGATCCTGGGATAGTTTATCCTCTCCTTTCTCTTCTGATGGAAGATAGGAAGTCAGAGCCTCTTGCGTGCAATGTGCAAATCTTTTCGCATTGTTTTCGGAGGATATTTGTCATTGCATGATTTATTAGTCATGTTTCCAATTTTGAATTTGATTTTGGCCGCATTTTTGTTATCGCATGATCAGGAGATATTTATGGGTTGATTTTTGTCAATGTGATTAATTTCTTTTATTATAATTCATTAACTTAGAGAAAGACTATCAAAATATTATTAATATAATTTGAAACTTTTAAAATAAATCATGATTTTATACCATCATATTTTTATTATAAGGTAGGAATAAGGATGAAAGTATGTGTTCGTTGCTATAAAAATGTTGTTGGAGGAGAACAGCGTAGGACTTGTTATGCAAATAACTATTTGGTATATAATTATTGCTTTTAAATAGAAATCTTAATTTTATGGTTCTTTATTTCTTCTCCTTTTATGTACATAAGATGAGCACGTGGACTTCTCTAAAAATTGATATTTACATATCATTAAATTTCGGACATGAATCTTGAATTTGTGACATAGCTAACTTAAATGTCAATGTTTTTGTCCATCATTTATTCTTAGCTGCAGCCGCTGAAAGAAATGGTGTATATAGTTATCTTTCATCAACTGATCCCTAACCTTCATAGCCATGTGATCGGTCCATCAACGGGACAATTAAGATAACCGAAGGAAATCCACCGTCCCCCGAAGCTATACCGAGAAGAGAATTATGTTCGCAGCGTCACCGAGATCAAGGAACACCATGGTTGGAGGCTACGCGCGTGCCGGATATTCCACTCGTGCAATTTCGTTTTCAGGGAGAGGCTGACATCGCTTACATGTAAAAAATATAAAAATATTATTAAATTTTGAATTTGATAAGTTTGAAGGTATCACCCGACAGGACTTTGGGTTCTTCTCCCGCTCGGTCAGATGGACCACTTAACTTCAACCTTATTAGGAAGGTTCAATCCCTTACCGCTCAGTCAGTTGGACCACCAACTTTCAACCTTGTCAGGTTTCAATGACTCTTCATTACAAAAGAAGATTATAAAATATTAAATATTTTGTTTAACGCATATTTTTATGAGCAAAAATATCCTGCACAGGAAGGTTCAGATCAACGTTCAACCTTATCAGGTTCTAATGTCATCTTATTATTGAATATTTTATTTAACGCATATTTTTATGAGTAAAAATATCCTACACAGGAAGGTTCATACCAATGTTCAATCTTATTAGGTTCTAATGCCATCTCATTATAAAAAAAAATATTGAATATTTTATTTAACGCATATTTTTGTGAGTAAAAATATCCTGCGTAGGAAAAAGTTCTAAAAACAACTCCTATCGCTCGCCGCTCTGCCTAGGCAAAAGTTCTAGAAAAAGAACTCCTATCAGTCGTCGCTCGGCTTAGAGAAAAAGTTCTGGAAAAAGAACTCCTATCAACGTAGGAAAAGGTTCTCGGGCTCTTAAGCTCAAAAGGGAATCCCTACCATTCGTCGCTCAACATGGGAAAAGGCTCTCCGGCTATTATGCTCAAAAGGGAGTCCCTACCGTTCGTTGCTCAACGTCGGAAAAGGTTCTCGGGCTCTTAAGCTCAAAAGGGAATCCCTACCACTCATCGCTCACCGTAGGAAAAGGTTCTCAAGCTCTTCAGCTCAAAAGGGAATCCCTACCACTCGTCGCTCAACGTAGGAAAAGGTTCTCGGGCTCTTAAGCTCAAAAGGGAATCCCTATCGCTAGGCCTAGAGAAAAAAGTTCAAAAAAGAACTCCTATCAGTCAATTACTCAACAAGTCTAGTCCTTTCCCGCTCAGACCACCTACGTTCAGCTTAATCAGGTTCCAATGCCTTCTCATTATAAAAATAGATATTGAAGTGTTTACTCTATTTTGTTTAACGCACATTTTTTGGAGTGAAAATTTCTTGCACAATATGTCGCTTGGAACAGAAAGGAATGAAGACTTAAAGCGCATCGAAAATAGACTCCCTGAATACAACGTGAGCGACCTCTTTTAAAGCTCATAATAATCCCTACGCACCTCTTTTAATAAACAGCTTGCTTGGGCTTGGGCGGCTTATGTACTATATGAGATATACCGATCGGAATTAGTTGTCATTTATGGACAATTAACAGGTATTAACAGGTCAGATTGCCTTACACTTTACAAATATATGGTATTATTGGGTTTGATTGCCTAAAATTATATTGCACTAATGGTTAATCAATGGACTTAGCTGTCACAAGTCCTATAAATATACAATTGATGTCTAGGTACAATCATCATAATCTATTATAATAAAATATAGACTTCTTTATGAAACATATGTGACTTGAGCGTCGAAGTGTCTTTTGTAGGTCAGCAACTCATCAAAGTGGATTGCATTCTCGGAGAGGATTGAAGATCAAAAGACAGTAGAGCAAGGAAGGACGACCGACCCTCAGACCAATTTAACCGAAACATTAAATCACACTAGGACTAAACCAGAAAACGGGAATGATTCAGAACGTTAAGCACAACATAAATGAAAGCATAAAATGAACATGAACGCAAATTCCAATGAAAGCATAAAATCAAACACGTGAAATTAGAAGCATGAAACGAAACAACAAAGGAAATTGGAAGCAAGCAATGGAGCCATCCGAAAAGTGCAAACGAGAATGGAAATTGTGCATGAAATTGAGATTAATAGTAACTCGCAGAATAGTAAAACACAACTAGCAGAGAAAGAGATGATGAACAGTAAAATGCAACAGTGAAGAAGACAGTGAACAGTAAAATGAAACTGAAAAGTGGGTGCAACAATGATTTCAACTCTTAAATTGCAATGTAACCAAGTTTCAATACATGAAATGAAAAAGGAAACAAAACTTAAACCTTCCCAAAGGGGGACGAGGAAGAAAATGCTCCCCACGAACAGAAAACTAAGTGGCGGCTGGGAGACTTCCGTCAAGTGAAAGTGATTTTGGGGTATATAGACCCCAAAGACCAAACTGCCCTTCTAATGGGTTTGTCGTACAAAATGACCTAAACTTGGGCCGAAAGTCCTAAAGTTTGACCCAATGACATTCTAAAACGAAATTAAACTTTAACACTAACGTGGCCACCCTCTTGAAGTCCCAGAATGTGCTTCCAACACTACTGCTGAGTTCCTCTAGTTACTGCATCTGATCGATTGGTCATGAAAGGTTTACATCGTTCGGTCATTATGTTCAACAATGCTCAGCTGGTATATGATCGTTCGGCGAAGGCTTCTAGCAAGGCTTTCTCTGTTCGTTCGGCAGTGCTTTAGCAGACCGTTCGGTTGAATCATGCAGGTCAGGAACTGGTGATCGGTGCAGACTTCGTCAGAACATTCGGTCAAGACATTCTCATGCAATGATGTTTTGCCGCTCAGTAGAGGCTTTCGTAGACTGTTCTGTGCTCGGCCATGCAGTGCAGGCTCACAACAGGTCGTTCGGTCAAAGCTTCCAAGACCGTTCAGTATTCATTCACGGGTCATTCGGACCAGCCTTCAAAAGACCGTTCGGTCAAGGCTTTAGCAGACCGTACAGTTGGGCGAATTCTCTGTCGTTCTGTACACTACTTCACAGAGCATTCGGCCATCTTCAGCAGATCCTTTCTCAACCTTTCAACAGTGATTGTCCGTCTGATAATAGTTGAAAAACTGTTATTTTCATGCTTAAAATTGATACTAAAAGCAACCTTTAACACTTAGAAACTAGCTTGAAATCATGCTTTTGGTCATATTTTTAGAAATAAGAGAGCTGGACAGGTTTATGCTTGATTTCAGTGTTTTTATGCAAGTTTTAAGGTGAATTTGGTGAAAGAAGTGAAGAAGGATAGAGATGGAATCAGAAAAGACATCAAAAAGTGCAGTCACGTTGGCTCCGCTGAGGGGTGAAAAGGCCGCTGAGGGGAGAAAAACAACTCACGCACTTACCGCTGAGCGGCACTATTTTTGGGCTTGGGCCTAATTTTCTGTAATTTTAGAATAGTATATAAGCTTTAGGACGTCCTAGGGTTTGTATCTTTGGCTGAGACGAAGCAAACACTCACTTTTCCACCCCTTGAAGGAAGATCTTGGATGCTCAGGCTACCTCCTCCTCTTTCTAGGGTTCTATCTTTCATTCTTTCATTATTGTTCATCTAGATTCACCATGAATATGGTGAACTAAACCTTGTATTGTTGTTGGGGAATCAATGCAGTCTTGTGAAACTCTCATATATGGAATTAATGTTTTAACATCTTATTTTAAGATACATGCTTTCTTTCATCATTAGTTAGGGTTTTTCCTCTTTGCTTATTGCTTGCTTTGTTTAACTCATTCATTGCCATGATTATTGATTTTGTCAATACGGGAACGTACGGGGAAATCTAGATCCGGGGAATTTCTCCCAATAGCATATTGGTTGCCTTTAAGCTCCTGCACGTTAGAACTAATTACTAGGAATGCTAGGAATTGTATGAACTCGTAATTAAGGATAGGCCTTCTTGCAAGGTGATTTAGAGAGTGGCATTAGCATTGATGAAAAGAATGATGAATTCCTAAAATATGAGAGTGGATAAGATGAAATTGATAACCCCAACAACATACTCATCCATCTAATTCATTGAAGTGTTTGTATCTGTTTTTCTCCATTGATCAAATTCATGCATACATATTTAATTACTGTCTTTTGCATTTAAACCTACAATCAATTTGTTCTTAAGTCTTAAATAATCAACAAATCATATAACTAAACTAGGCCGTGAGTCCTTTGGGAAAAAGATACTTGGTCTTACCTTGTTTTATTACTTGATACGATTCGGTCACACTTGCCGATTGTTAAACAAGTTTGTGGCGCCGTTTTTCGGTGTTCATAAAGTTGTCATCAAGTTTTTGGCGCCGTTGCCGGGAACTCGTGGTTTAACTAGTTCATTTGTGTGATTATTGATTATCTTTGACTTGAATTTTGAATTTTGAATTTTGAATTTTGAATTTATGTTTTTATTTTTTCTGTTTTTTATTTTATTTTATTTTATTTTATTTTATTTTCTGTTTTTATTTTTATTTTTCTGTTTTCTGTTTTTATCTTCTCATCTCAGATTTTATATCTTCTTTTATATCTTTTTGTGCTAACCAATTCTTCTAGGGATTTGTTTGTTTGTGTATGCAGGAAGCAATCCGAACTAGAAGCAAGAAAACTGCAGAACCTCTTCTTGAAGGTTTAGACAAGAGTAGACGGAGGAGAAGAATTCGTACATCCATAGAACTTTTTCCTTCTCTGGAAACTCTGTTACAACCATCACCACAAGGTTCTGACCATAGCACTGAAAATATGGAGAATAATAATGCCAGAAGAACTCTTGCAGATTACTCAAATATAGCTGGACCTCAACACTTTAACAGCATAGCAAGACCGAGGGTCAATGCAGTCAACATGGAGGTTAAGCCAGCATTAATCCAACTGGTGAAGAGTAATCAATTTAATGGGTTGTCTCACGAAAGCCCATATGAGCACCTCACAACTTTTAATGAGATCTGCAACACGGTGAAAATAAATGGGGTGCCGGACGAAGCAATCAAACTTAGCTTGTTTCCATTCTCATTAGGAGGCAATGCTAAACTTTGGTTAAATTCTTTTCCAGAAGAAAGCTTTACAGAGTGGGAAGCAGTGGTGACCAAGTTCCTAAACAAATACTTTCCACAATCAAAAGTAAATAAAGGGGAAGCAAGAGATTTCATCATTCAGGCAAGGCATGGAGGAATCACTGGGGCATGCATGGGATAGGTATAAAAGCTTATTAAGAAAGACACCCACGCATGGCTTTGATGATGTGCAAGTAGTCCTAACCTTCCTTGGAGGTCTTGGTTCACAAACCAAGATGATGCTTGACGCCTCAGCAGGAGGAAATATCAAATGGAAGACTCTAGAGGAAGCTACAGAAATCATTGACAATATGGCTACTAGTGACAATGAGCTCAACAGTGAAAGAGGAGCTTCTATACAACAAAAAGGAGTTCTACAGTTACAAACCCATGATGCCTTGCTGGCACAGAACAAAATACTAACTCAGCAACTGGAGACTCTTACAAAAACACTTGCACAACTGCCAAAAGAGTTGAAGACTGTTGCATAGGCTCAATCACAATTGTGTGAATTATGTGGAGGTGACCATATCAATGGTCAATGCGCTTTTCCAGCAGAAGCCTTAGAAGACGTTAATTTCATGACCAATCAATACCGTCAGGGGAATTTTAATCAAGGGTGGAAACCACACCCAAGTATTGGTCACGGACAAACTGGGCAAGCTGGACAAACTGGGCAATTTAATAAGCAACAGCAACAACCAACCTTATGGCAACAGATTGCTATACTTAAGGAAAGGTCAATAAGGATGGAAGAAACTCTTCATCAATTCATACAGAAAACTGAGTCTACCTAAAAGAACACTGAAGCTACTATTAAGAATTGGGAGACTCAAATGGGTCAGATTACCAAGTAGTTGGAAGAGAGGCAAAACAAAAATTTTGGGGCTAATACTGAGGTTAACCCCAGGGAAGAATGTAAAGTGGTGGAGAGTACAAATGATGAGAGAGTTGAGTTAGAAGAAGGAGAGCAAGAAAAAGAAGAGAGAGAAAAGAGAGAAAAAGAAAAAGAAGAGAGAGAAAAGAGAGAAAAAGAAAGAGAAGAGAGAAAAGAGAAAGGAGAGAGAAGAAAGATAGAAAGTAATTTTCCTTTTCCAATAAATCAAGAGAAGCAATTTGATTTTACAGAATTATTCAAGATGGTGGACAATGATGTACCTTGGAGTCAGATATTACAACAAATTGCAGTTTATACTAAACCTGAGGAAGAAGTCTCTACAAAGAAAAGACGTAGAGAGGATGATACAAAGAAGTATAAAGCTATTAAAAAGGAGCCATTCCCTCCAAAGGCAAAAGATCCAGGAGGTTTCTCCATTCCATGCACAATAGGGAAGAAGAGGATAAACAAGGCCTTACTCGATTTAGGATCAAGTGTTAACTTGATACCTTATTCTTTATTGGAGCAGATCGGTGATATTGATGTGAAGCCTGTAAAGGTTAACTTAGTAATGGCAGATGGATCTTCAAAGGAACCCTGTGGAATAGCAGAAGATATTATAGTTTGTGTGGGCAAACTCCAGTTCTTGGTAGACTTTGTGGTGATGGAGATGGAGACTGAAAAGATACCCATTATTCTTGGAAGACCGTTTATGAAAACGGCCAAAGCTATCATTGATGTGAATGAAGGTATAGTGGTGCTCCAAGACAGAGAAGAGAGAGTTGTTGTAGATGTCTTCAAAGATGAGAGACAGATGCAGGAGGAAGAAGCTAGTCATAAAGCTGCATTTCAAGATGTACTCATGACTAGCCCTGAAGAAGAAAAGCCCAAGGTAAAAGGTAAACATTGTTTATTGTTTCAGGTACCGGAAAAAGAAAAGATTGGAAGAGGAAGAAAAGTTCCTGATGATCGGATGAAAGAACAACTCCAACTGGGTACACCTGTAAGATTCAAAAACAAGTTGTGGGTTGTGAAAGGCTATAAAGAAAAGGAGATGATAGAGATAGAGTCTCCATATTCTAGAAGAGTCAAAATAGTACACCGGAAGCAGTTGAGGAGTTGGTGGAATATGGACATCAACCAGGAAGAAGGAACTTGAACTTTATTGGGTCAAGCTAATGACGTTAAAAGAGCGCTTGCTGGAAGGCATTCCAGTAATTTGAGGACAATTTTTATGATGATTTTATTTTGGTTTTGTAATTTTTAATCAGTTGGACATTATTTCTGTAAATATTTTGTTGGGTTTACATCTACTGATGGATGTTAGGCGGAAGAGTATCTACTGAAGGATACTATGTTTGTATACACCTACTGATGGGTGTTGGTAAGAAAGATTTGCATCTACTGAAGGTTGCTGGAGGATTTTGGGTCAGGCTCGTGACGTTAAACAAGCGCTACCTGGGAGGCAACCCAGTTGATTGATTTTATCTGTATTGATTATATTTTTGTTTGTTCTGCTGTAGTTGCATAATAGGATTTTGCATGAGTAATCTGAACATGTTATTGTAGGGAGTAAGTGAGAGGCATGGGTAGGAGGCACCTAGGTTAAGCTAGGAAGAAGAAGAGCACTTCCCGAAAGTGCCGCTAAGCGGTAGTGTCGCAGACTGGGCTTAGGTTTCCCCTAAGCGGAACCCGAGCCCATTAAGGTATTTTTATACCCTAAGCTGCGCCTTAGTTTAATTTATCTTTTCAGATTTTTCTATACACACACACTCCTACATACTTTTTCAAAAGTTCTCTACAACTTTTCCCTCATCCCTCTTGAGAAAATCTCTCTTTCACTCATTTTATTACTAGCTTTCCATCTAAGTTTGGGGTAGGAAGAGAGAGCATCATAGCTTGAAAGCATTCTCAGTTCATCTAGCATCTCCACCCAAGTAAGTCAAGCATTTTTCATTCTAGGGTTCTTGAACTTTAGGGGTTTTGATTTCTATGCATGATTTGATGATTTAATTGAAGTTTGAACCGATTGAACTGAATGATTTTGATCTGGAAAACTGAAAATTGCATGTGGGTGGAGTTAGGACAGGTTAAAAACGAATTTTTCAAAAATCTGCAGAGTCACCGCTCAGGGGTAAATTGCCGCTGAGCGGCACTCTGACAGACATGTGGTTTTTGCTGAGTTGCGTTCTGGATAGCTGCACTGGTGGCGCTGAGGGGTGATTTTGACCCTCAGCAGTGGTTTAGCTTCGAAATAAGGTGTTGTCTGTGTTCTACTAATGATTAACAACATGTTTGTGGTTTTGTATCTGTGTTTGATGTAGGAATGGCATCCTCTTTAGGCAAAAGAATGAAGACCATGGCATCCAAAAGAAAAGAAAAGGAACCAGAACAACCTCATTCTAGTAGGTTCCTATCTCGAAAACATGAGAAGCACTTTAAGGTGGTCCAAGATAGGAGACTACTTATGGAGAGAAAGGTTGGAATGATACCTAACTTTGCTCCTCAATTTGGAGAGCAATTGTTAGGGAATGATTGGGGGAAGCTAGCCACATACCCTACACCTGCCAATATAGTTGTGGTGAAAGAATTCTACACTAATGCAAGAAAGATTGGTGATTATCCAGCTGAGAATTACCTAGGTCAGAGGCCATGCTATTAGGTATGATCCTGATTCCATCAACAACTTCTTGGATACTGTGTGGGCTGGTGAACAGTGCCAGTTTGCTCTCTGTATTGAAGAAGGCGCTGATTTTGATGATGTGGAGAGAGTTCTATGTGTACCTGGAGGACATTTTCAAAGGAATAGAACTAGCTCTGTTGTGAACATTAGGAGGACTGACTTGACTCCTCTTGCAAAATATTGGATGGCGTTCTCTCATGCCAACATTCAGCCATGTTCTCATGTGTCAGACATCACTCTTAGCAGGGCACTCCTCCTTTACTGTGCAATCAGGAACTTGAATGTCAATATTGGACAGGTTATAGCTGATGAGATAAGGGTGTGTGCTAACACAACAAACAGCAAAGCACCCTTAGGACATCCTTCCTTAATCACACACCTCTGCAAGATAGCTGGGGTGGATACTTCTGCTCCACCCTTTGAAAGGCCAAGGAAAGCAATTGATGAGGCCTACTATAGACAATACTGTGGAGGTGAGGAAGCAGCTCAGCCAGTTCCACCACGCCGTACTCGCAGAGAAAGAGGGCAAGCACAGAGTCGGGCATCTGCTGAGACACATGAAGCAGAACCTTTCCAAATGAGGGACATGTACATGTCTCTTATAGGTGCGCAGTTACAGTCTATCCACAGAGGGCAGGTGGCTACTGCAGAGATGATTGTTGGAATGTATGATACACCTCCAGCACACAGGTGGACTATGGAGGAGTTTCATAATGTGGTAGCTTGGCCAGAAGAGCATGTACAAGGAGGCAGAGCTGAAGCAGCTGAAGCTTCAGCTATGGAGATGGAAGAAGATGATGAAGCTGATGATGATGATGCATTTGAGGATGCTGAAGATGAGGAAGAAGAGGAGGATACAGAAGACAACTCAGATTGATGAGGAGCTGAGATAGCATTTACTGATGAATGCTATCATAACTAGAGCAGGACTTATGCTTTTGTTTGGTTTTGTGTTCTGAACTTATTTACTTTTGTTTTAGAATAGGGTTTGATGTATTCAATTGGAAAATTTGTCTGTTATGATGGTTTGCTTATGATTGTGATTGTTTGATAAGTGATGCTTGATGATACTTTGATATGGATTAATGTTGAGATTGTGCACATTATATGCTTATACAGGTGGTTCACAAGCATTGTGAACAAATGCATGATGTTGTGATTGTGATTGTGATATTAAGCAGGATGTTATATGTGGAATGTGAATAAGCTTATATGTGAGGTTTTGAGCTGCAGAGTTTTTTTTTTTTTTGATTGAATGTTATTCCTTTGGAAGCATGAATGACTTTGCCCAGGTTTTCTATGATTGAATTACTTGCTTGTTTGCATCATATGATCAAGGCCATTTGTTGGTAACCCTTATATCAGCCAATTTCATGATTAGCCACTAAAAGAGAACACTTTGTGTTCTATCCTTTGAACCCTTAGCCTTGAACATGATTTGAAAACCCTTGTTGAAAAGTCTTACCTTGAGTTAAGTAGAAAATATTTTGTGGTATGTATAAATGTTCAAGTTTGGGGTTGTTGGAAAATAGAAAGGGAAATTGAAAGCATTGAGCTAAGAGCTAAGAAATAAGAATGTGAAAAGAAAAAGAAAAAGAGAAAGAAAAGAAAAGAAAAGAAAAAGCAAAGCTCAATGCAAAAGAAAGTTGGGAATAAATAAGAATGATTGTGTCGATATGATTCTCTTAACTCAAGGGTTTTGTGATCTAGAAAAACCAATTTTCTTGTTAGCCCAGCCACATTATAAGCCATTGAAAAAGTCCTTGTGATGATTCATGCTTGTGAATTTATTTGATTGTGGTTAAATGAAAGGCAAAGTTAATTCATGTGACATTGTGATAGTAGAGTGAATGAGTGATTACCTCTTATACACTTGTGTTTGAGTGAAACACTTTACCTAGTGAGGAAATATTCCATGAGCACATGAACATCCATGCTTAGTTGATTGATCATTCATGAAAAAATAGCATTTGTTGGATATTAAGTGACTTTGTGAACACCAAAGCATGTGCATGTCTTGATTGAAATCTTTGTCATGAGTTAAATTGAAGTTTGTACTTATCTTGAAAAGAGAATTTTTGAATGAGTAAACCATTAGATGGATTGGTAGAAGATTGAGTCACATCTTGTTTGCTTGAGGACAAGCAAAGTTCTAAGTTTGGGGTTGTGATAATAGTTGAAAAACTGTTATTTTCATGCTTAAAATTGATACTAAAAGCAACCTTTAACACTTAGAAACTAGCTTGAAATCATGCTTTTGGTCATATTTTTAGAAATAAGAGAGTTGGACAGGTTTATGCTTGATTTCAGTGTTTTTATGCAGGTTGTAAGGTGAATTTGGTGAAAGAAGTGAAGAAGGATAGAGATGGAATCAGAAAAGACATCAAAAAGTGCAAAAGGAGAAGCCGCAACTGCCGCTCAGCGGCAGTTTACCGCTGAGCGGCACTCAGGCAGTCATGTTGGCTCCGCTGAGGGGTGAAAAGGCCGCTGAGGGGAGAAAAACAACTCACGCACTTACCGCTGAGCGGTAGTTTACCGCTGAGCGGCACTATTTTTTGGCTTGGGCCTAATTTTCTGTAATTTTAGAATAGTATATAAGCTTTAGGTAGTCCTAGGGTTTGTATCTTTGGCTGAGACGAAGCAAACACTCACTTTTCCACCCCTTGAAGGAAGATCTTGGATGCTCAGGCTACCTCCTCCTCTTTCTAGGGTTCTATCTTTCATTCTTTCATTATTGTTCATCTAGATTCACCATGAATATGGTGAATTAAACCTTGTATTGTTGTTGGGGAATCAATGTAGTCTTGTGAAACTCTCATATATGGAATTAATGTTTTAACATCTTATTTTAAGATACATGCTTTCTTTCATCATTAGTTAGGGTTTTTCCTCTTTGCTTATTGCTTGCTTTGTTTAACTCATTCATTGCCATGATTATTGATTTTGTCGATACGGGAACGTACGGGGAAATCTAGATCCGGGGAATTTCTCCCAATAACATATTGGTTGCCTTTAAGCTCCTGCACTTTAGAACTAATTACTAGGAATGCTAGGAATTGTATGCACTCGTAATTAAGGATAGGCCTTCTTGCAAGGTGATTTAGAGAGTGGCATTAGCATTGATGAAAAGAATGATGAATTCCTAAAATATATGAGAGTGGATAAGATGAAATTGATAACCCCAACAACATACTCATCCATCTAATTCATTGAAGTGTTTGTATTCTGTTTTTCTCCATTGATCAAATTCATGCATACATATTTAATTATTGTCTTTTGCATTTAAACCTACAATCAATTTGTTCTTAAGTCTTAAATAATCAACAAATCAAATAACTAAACTAGGTCGTGAGTCCTTTGGGAAAACGATACTTGGTCTTACCTTGTTTTATTACTTGATACGATTCGGTCACACTTGCCGATTGTTAAACAAGTTTGTGGCGCCGTTTTTCGGTGTTCATAAAGTTGTCATCACCTGCACAAAATGATTGAAATAATTAAGCCCAAATAATTCAAATTAATTAAAATAAGAATTATTCTTGAAATTAAGCCCAAATAGTGAAAATGAGATAAAAATGGAGAATTAAAGACAATTCACTAACAAAATATGGTGCATAAAGTTAAGTGTATAATGAAGAATGGTGACTCATCACTCCCGAATTACGAGCGTTACAGTTTCCCCAGTCCATCGAGAAGTCTCACCAAGCCTCTCAAACCCACTGCCAAAATTCCATATTACTTGCAGGCGAGCTATCTACTTGCTTGACGAGCTATCTACTAGCTTGGTGAGCTATCTACTCGCCCAGTTAGTTTGCAGATCTCTGCAGAACATCAAATTTGCATAATTTACACCCAAAATCCTCACATGTTCTAACCATTACACTTCCACAAGCGCATACAACTCTCCTTTGCCATTCCAAATCTTATATTTGACTAATCCCAGTATTTATAACTTAAATGCTAGTAGCCTTATTTTCTCACAAGTTTCTAACTCAAACAACTAAACATCATTCTAAAAGCTTAAAAGTTCATTCCTACTCATTTCTAATAACAATTTTGTGAACTTAACCTCTAAACAAGTCACAAATAGTCCATAAACAAACTTTAAAAACCCCAAGATTTTCCATTCCACCCTTATATCAAAATCTCACTTATCAAAACTCTCATTTAGCACTAAATCATCCTACAAGTCTTACCAATTCACAATTTCTCAATTTACCATCATCTTTTTGGTTTTGTAAGGACTTATACAAGTTTTAAATGACCCTAAACCAATCTTATACATCAGTTATCACTCCAAAGTCTCTCATCTAGAAATTCACCTATCAAACCTCAATTTAGACTAAGAACTAGTCCAACAACACTTTCTATTTCCTACTTTCAACTCTATATCAGATTTTTACTTATATAACTTCATAACAGTAGCATCGAAAGTTCACACCATTATCAAATCATAAGCATACGTCAAAATATTCATAAATAGACAATTACACACTCGTCAATATACAACATCACACAACAAGCATTTCAATTAATATAATATTCAACCAAGCATAAATTTTACTACTTATGAAACACTATTTCATGCTTCTCATACAAAAGAATTAAAGTGAATATTAGTTTTTTTACCTAATAGATGATCAAATCGCTCTAGAAAGCTTAAAGTCCCAAATGCACAAGATGTCCTATCTGTTCCTACGAACCATAGAAACACGATCAAGTACATCGTTAGAACCACTAATCAGCAAAGAGTCTTATAGGAGATTCAAACACAACATGCAAAATAAGAAAGGCTATCATACAAGAAAAAAACAAAACTAACCAAAAAATTGAGAAAAAGTCAACTTACTCTATTGAAGAAACCAATCAGTTGGACTTGAAGATCACGCCGTTATGATCACTTAGACGATCTCTAATGTTCAAACAGATGAACAGGGGATAGAAACCCTTAAAGATAATATAAAGAATTCTAGAAAAGTGATTTCTAGAAAAAATGATGTGTTTCAAAATAATGAAACTTATTATTGAAGAAACTATTTATGTTAAAACATTTAATATTAAAATAATCAAGTTTTGTTAATTTTAAATCACTATCACTTCTAAAATATAATTTTCTGAGTATTTACATATTAATGCTTTACATAATTCTTTTATTTTTATCTATTTATTTCATTTGATATTTATACATTATAATTTTCTAAATAATTGATATTAAAAAATCTTTTATATTAAGTATTTAATAATATTATTTTGTCTTAATTTTTACTTTTATAAAAATTAATTAATTAATATTAAAATAGAGAAAAATAATTACAATTATATCTATTTTCCGTTGAAATAAGAAATACAAACAGAATAAAATTTGTATACCTATTAAATATAAAATTCACACAAACTTTTATTTTACAAAATGAAGATGGATAATAAATAGTCCATGGACGCCCATGGTCATCCTAGTATTTGATTTAAGAAGAAATGAAGAATACATATCTTCACTAGTGGAAAAATGACTTTTTATAACGTACAAAAATGATCTTTTATATCGTAGTTACTAGGGACATAGTTCTGGGCGATATAGTAAGTCTGCACATTTTATAACGTAGAAAATATTTACGTTATAATATGTTCAACATATTATAACGTAGTTTCTGAAGTACGTTATAATATGCGCAGTTTATTATAACAAATTTTCATTTGTCTGTTATAATAGGTGGAATGTATTATAACGTAGAAGATTTTGTACGTTATAATATGTTATATATTATTACGTATATATTATTGTACGTTATAATATGTGATCAACATACCATAACATACATTGCTTAGTACGTTATAATAAATGTTTTTTTAAAAAAAAATTGATTATTAAATTTGACATCCAATGAAATTATAATAATATTCCTGTATTATCATCTCATCCAATCCATTTATAATCAATATAGCTTTAAATAAATAAATTTATTGAAACTAACAAAATAGAATTCATTTCAAATATTAAATAGTCTAATATTTAATACATCATTTATACATGAAACTATATATTAAATCCAAATATTACATTAATGTACATACACTATTTAAGTGTAGCCAAGTTTCTACTACACTTAAAATAAAAGAAGCCCAGTTCCTTCTAATGTCTTCAATGTCTGCAGCTTCCATGGGAGATGAATCATTAAAGATCTACAAATAAAATAATAGAGCTAAAACAATATTGTAATGAATAGTTAGATAAGTATTTAGTTAGTATTTTAATACCTTATTCCATGATTCAGTAATGTTTGTACAAATAATGGTATGCATGTGTTTCATTACATAATACCCACACTCATAGCTGCCCAATTGACGTCGACACTGCAAATTAAATACAAATAATGAAGAATCATTCAAACCAAAGACACAAAATATCATATTATACTCTAGCTAACCTTTGCACCATGTAGGTCTGTATATTTTGCTAAACCAAATTTCACAAAACCAACAACACAGCCAATTCTTCATAAAAATAACAATCACAAAACACAAAACAAAGGAAGGTGAACTTCTCTTACATTAGGTATGATTATTTGTATCTTCTTCCTAGAAATAGATGGAACACCCCGCAACCTTGAATGAGCTTCCAAAGACCTATACAAAAGTTAGACATCCATTACATCATAATAATAATATAGGAAGGAATCAAAATAGAAAGGAAAACTTACGCCTCTAATATATTTTTGATGGACAATGTGTTAGCTTTCTTATGCAAGGAACATAAGAGAACTACAAGAGAACGATCAGGAACAATAACTAGCAATTGCCAATGACCCCTACAAGTTAGAATAATATTAATTAAAAGAAACTTTTAAACTAGTCATGAAAAATTAAAAAATTATGTACTTACTTATGCAAGTAAGGTGCTAAATAGACCTCTTTACCAGCTTTTTCAAACATTTCTATCAAGTACTTTTGCACCTCCTCTGATTTATTTCCTACAGTTTGAATTATAACAGGATCAAGAAATCCATAGATAGTAGCATTCCTTCTCTCGATGCAGAGGTGATGCAAATACCTTCAATATCAACAAATAATGTTAAAATAAATACACGAATGCAATATGATAGTATTTTCATGGTTTGTGAAGGTTTACTTACAAATTCCAAAGTTGTAGAACTGTTGTAGAGAGGAGATCATTACCAATGACAATTTCACAAATATCCCTATGACATACATATAAAGTGGTGGTAGCAGTCTTGCATGTGAGTTCAGGAGGCATATCTATCTCAATAGTTTTATTCCCCATTGTGACTACCGCTGCACCAAGTTGTTGGAGAGGAGACAATTGTGGTTGAGGAGGTGTAACAATGTTTGTATTCTTAGAAACGTCCTATATTTGACCACAAAATAAGTCCAATATTATATGCATCCAAATACAACAAATACATCAGTAATTAAGGCAAATATGAATATAAATACTTACTAAAATTGGCTTTGCCAATCTGGCTGGCCAAATGGTAAAATTTCCTGGAGCTTGTCCAACTGTTTGAACCTCCTCACTAGGCAGAGGAACACGAGCAGAAGAATCTTTAATATCTACAACCACCACTCGCAACATATCATCTTTAATAGCCTCGTGGTGGATGGTGCTTCCCAAATTATATATTTTACCTAAGATACAAAAAAGATGACAATTGTTGAGTAAAATGGTATAAATGACTTACTTAGCACATATATAGAGAGGCAACAAGTATAGAGAGGCTGCAAGTATAGATAACATTGTGGTTCAAAGGCTAAATGAAAATTTCAAAATGATTCAATATCAGGAATGTGGATACAGATTTCAATGATTCAGCAATTTACCTAGAGCCACCAAATGCCAGTGGGGATCATCAACATACAATTCACAATCAACTGGGACATCAACACCATCCCCTGATTCCTCAGGAAGAGGACAACTCCCCTTTGTGCTAGCAACATGGGAAGCCCCCTTTTGGTGGACCTTGAATAGTCAATCCTAAGGATGCTATCTCTGATTTGATTTCTGACAATAACTCATCTCTCAATTCTGGAAACAATTCTTTCTTAAACTCATTTCTTAACACTATTTTATCATATTCACTAAGTTGTGCTAAAGTAACCTTTCGAGTAGGACCACCAAAGAATTGCTTGAGTCCTACCCCTCGTCCAATACCACGGATATATCCTGGATGCTCTGGACGTCCAATGGCAACCGCTAATATGTCATCTCGGCCTTCTTGAGTGAATGACCCTTGAGACCTTTTCTCCACTAAGTCATCCTGAAAAAATAGTGTTTTAGTTAATCTATTACAGAATATATGCCAAAAAATATATCTAAAGACATTAAAATTAAAATTAGGCTTATTATGAGTTTCTAACAATCTTCTCTGCTACAAGTCGAGTTTCTTCAGAAGTGTATTCTCCTGATGGCTTAGTGCGAGCTCTCTTCCATTTCTCATGACGTGGAGGTGGAGAACTTGATTGTCTTCCTGTAGAGAACAAAGCATAAAATTTAAATTAGAACTGAAATATCATCTCACATTATAAGTCACAACAAATACAAACTGAAAAATCAGCTTCCCATGGGATTGAGGAATAGTAATATCGTGCATATGTATCTAAGCAGCGTACTATACAGCCCTTTTTATCTGAAATAGTTATTTGAAAGGAACCATCACTACATAAAATTGGCTTATTCTAAGAAATGTAAGAGGGAATGAGTGAGCAAATTGATTTAAGCATGGGCAGTTGAGAGAAAGAGTAGCAGAGATAATGGAAGAATACAGTTCAATAAGTTAAACATTTGGAATAATCTAAAATGTTAGTATAGACATTCTATAATGAATGTTGTCCTATACCCACATCTTCACAAAGTTGTTAGAGAGGCTGCCAAAGGCATAATAATCATATAATTTAAATTCGTGGAAATTTAAATTATACAGAGTAGAAGTAGCTAGAATTGATGATGTAATTTAAGAATTTAAACAACATTACTATGCCCAATACACACAACCTTTTATAAGATGTGTTTCATTGTCCATAATTGACCACATCTTCTATTTGATCTTTATAAAAATAGAAATTTCACTCTTAAATCATCTAAGCATATCATCAAATGGATGTTAAAAGGCATCATTTTTAAATAAGTGGTTGAAGAGTAGCTTTCCAGCCCGACAATGAAATCAAAGTGTTTCATAAGTACTGGTTCAGAAATCAGTATTTGGAAGCTATAACTATCAGCTTCTAAATAAACATAAAAAAAAATTACATCTTATATGTGGAACCGTATAACCAAGCATAAGAATTTAGCATCAAGATCGAGAGTTAAAGACTCATGTTGAACATTACTCAGAACACCAAAATTCTCAGACAAAACATTCCTAGTAGCCTGTTCTTTCAAGATGAGAGCCATCTGTAGAATTTTCTACTTTTGTTATATGAGTTATTAGTTGTTCTTATTTTTTGTATTTTGTTATTTGAATTGGAAAGAATGTAGATCTAAAATAATAGAGTGAATTACATGTTGGAAGATACACAAACCCTGAAGAAAACCCCTTCTTCCCTGAAAACTTCCCTGAAAAAACCACTGCTCTGCTACTTTTTCTCTGCCACTTTCATTGGCACAATCCAGCATCAATAATTCAGACAGAAAAGTTTTTTTAATTAAAAATATAGAGAAATAAATTATGTGGTGGAATATTAAATTAAAGTTAACTTACTAGATAATATGAAAGTGTAAAATTGAAATTCAAATTGTAATTCACTATGTTAACTTCGTTATTGTGAGTCCTAATCTGTATCCAAAAGTAAGATGTAGAGACAATATAAAATAACTTCAAATATTATGATATATATATATATATATATATATATATATATATATATATATAATATTCATCTGAGAATTATAAACTACACAGACAAAACAATTTAATCACATCCCTCATAAAATAACATAAAGGAATTGAAACAATAATATTGAGAGAGTACATGTGTTGAATAAGTGATTGAAAAATAAAGTAACAAATAATCAAATAGGATAAGATCATAAATTCACTTTCCCTTCTTTTTTGTTTACCAATTTAAGCTTACTGATTTTTCAATTTATTTACGAGAATTGGTGAAAGAAAAAATAATGAATCATAAAATAATGTGATTCATATCCATGATTAGAATCAAACCAATATCTACTATGCTTAGACTGCTATTAGACTATACGCAAGCAAACACAAAGAAGTTGGATCTGAAACTATTTTTGACAGATCAAAAACAACATAATTTGGTGCTATGAAGCTAGCAGAAACTTAAACAGAATGCTAGTGCTAGTGGCAATCTGTCATCAAAGCTCTTTCACATTTTCATAGCCTCTTTTTGATGGACAGACCTTACACCACATCGCACTTCAACATTAAGCCACAAATTGACAATATAATAGTTTAAAACAAATGAGCAATGCTCCAGATTAACACAAGCACATGATTATGACATGACCAAAAATAACTCAAACAAAAGGAAATCGGCGATTAAAATGATAAAAAAACTTGCACAAACACAATAGACACTCGATCAAACACTAGAAATCCTATATTTGATAGATTAGAAGCAATGAAACAGTAACATCAAACTCTTAACAGCAAGACAAGACAGAATACAACACGGAAGCACAAATAGAATGACTTATCTCAAGCAGTTGGTGCTCAACCTGAGCTCTGAATTTGATAGACATACTTTCAAACCTAATACATTTCTTGCACCTCAGATGATTGTTATCACATGTTTCTTATGGGAGAATACAACTTGACATTATACTAAATGTTAAATGTTCTAAACAACGGCAAAGATTGTTAATTATCACAAAATCTTGTTATAGTCTATGATTACACTAGTTTATTTGTAGAAATATAACCCTAAATCCAAAATTAAATTTGAAGCAAATTCTCGTGCACGAGACTTAAAACACGATCTTTTTGTTCTTCAAGAATCAATGAAAACTAAATTAACAGGATAAAAAGAGGGGAAAAGTGTTACAGAGAAGAATGTGAACTATAACTACCTTCAAAATTCTCCAATCACCGCTGTGGATAAGGCTCCTCTCCTCCTCTCTCGTGTTAACGCCGCTAATTTCTCCACCAATCGAAACACAATGCCCACCAATCTAAGAAATTAGTGAAATTAATAGAAGAAAACCCTAACAAATTAGGGAAAAACAAATAGTAGAATGTGAACTATGAATCATAAAACCTACTTGGTCAGACTTCAGAGATTTCGAGGAAGAGGCAGCAGAGCTAGAAGTAGTCTTGCGGAGGAAGGAGTGTTCTCGGAGCCGAGAAGAACACGGGCACAGAGGAGTGTTGAGAAATGCGAGTGAGGAGTGCCGAGAAATGCAACTGAGAGGGATGAGACGAAGAGGAAGAGAGGAATGAGAGTGAGAGTGAGAGGGAACGTGAAGAGAGGAATGAGAGTGAGAGGGAACGTGAAGAGAGGAATGAGAGTGAGAGGGAACGTGAGATATTATAACTGATTTCTAAAACTCCGTTATAATACATCAATAATAGGTTTTCAACTTATTTACAAGTTTGCCACCGCTTTTCATATTATAACTGATTTTCAAAACTACGTTATAATATGTTTTAAACTTATTTACAAGTTTGCCACTGCGTCTCATATTATAACTGATTTTCAAAACTACGTTATAATATGTCTTAAACTTATTTACAAGTTTGCCACCGCGTCTCATATTATAACTGATTTAAAAAACTACGTTATAATATCTCCCTATTATGATGGATAATTTTTATCCGTCATAATAGGTTTGTTATAAAATGTCATTTTTCTACTAGTGCTTCCTGTTCAATTCTCGGTCAATCTTCCCAATTCTTGCTTCCCAAACCGTGCATTCATTGCTGTCTTTTATTTTTTTCTGCAGCTAATAAAGTCAACGGAAGCTAACATAATGAGAGACATTAAAATTTAGTTTAAGATATTTTGAAGATAAACTTCTTAATTTTTTTCTTCAATCTTTCTAGATTTGTATATGTTAATTGAAAAAATAAGTTTTTCCATATACTTTGTTCCTGATTGTCGGGTTTTCAATAAAATAATTGTTTTGTTTTATGTCTATTTTTTAAATTTTAAGATAGTATAATTTTTTAATTGTACTTTAATTTAATTCACTACAAAAATAATATAATATACTCGAGGTTTATTTTCGGCGGTTTAGAAAACCTCCCCAACTTTCCGACGGTTTTAATGAAACCGCCTGCAAATGTTAAATATATCCCGCTCGCTGATTTGTGCTTCCTTCAATTAAGTTCTTCTTCATTTCACAGGCTTTTCTTGCTGCATTTGTGTTTCTTCTTCAGTTAAGTTCTTCTTCATTTCACAAGCTCTTCTTCCTTTCACAAGTCTTTCTTCTTCATTTCATTTATGGAAATTGATTGGTAATTTACCCTACGCCCTTCGTCCTTCGTTACTGAGTGTGCGTCATTCGCCCCGTGCCTCGTCATTGTCGCTTGATTTTCCAGAAATCGTTGAGTGTGGGTGTCTTCGTTCGTTGCCTGTAAGAACAAAATCGTTGAGCAATGCAAGGAGGGAGCGAGGATCGGATGTGCCGTCAGCGCTTCCAGGAACTGTAAGCCTACGTGATGGAAGGCTCTGGCAGGCCTCACACTTCACGATCTGAAGGAACGGGAGGAGTGCGAAGTGCGGGATAGGGCGGATTGTTTCGCCGTGGCTAAGGAGAAATGTGCAGGCTTCGCCAGGGATAAGTGTTTGGTTCCCTTTAGGGATGCAAGGATTTGGGTTGTGAAAGGGGTTTTGAGTTCCAAGGATGTTGGGAAGTTGATTGGTTGGGGATCAGTGCCCGTGAATGGGAGGAACATGTGGTTGATGAATCAAATGGGTCTGATTGGTGGTGATTTGGGAAAAAAATGTTTCTATCAGAGGATTCTATCAAGGTTCATCAACAGATACCAATATACGGTGAAGTTGAGAAACGATATATTCATGATCCATTACTTCCTCAGGTAAACAACAGGTTCCTACTGTCCGTATATATAATTTTAACATATATCACATCATTTGATGATCAGTGTTACTTAGATGTTTCTAATTCCTTTGAAGGATTCATATACTTTTAAGTTCTGCCTGTGGAAAATGATTGATTGGATCATGAAAATTATACACCTTAGTGGATGCCTCATCCTCTACAGGATCTTAAAGGATGTGAAGTTTTTCACAATTGGATGGTGTCAACCTCAATTATAACTGTAGAGAATATCTTGCAAGATGGCTATGATATAATCAAACTTGTTTTCTACTTCTTTGTAGTCCTTTGGAGTTGGGTTAACATTTAGTTGGATTTGTTGTTCTTTCATAGGATAAAGAGTTGTAGTTAGGTTGTCTTGTCTAGAATTTACATTTTTTTCGAGTCCATGAAGATTTTCTTGTGATATATAATAAGAATTACTACAATCACTGTAGGCCACTATTATCATGGGAGCTAGTTTTGTCTAAAATTTTTGTCCCCCATGGAATGGCATGTAGCACCTAGAAACACCACTGGCTTTTCTTTGTCCTTATGGCAAAATGCTTGGAATGCTTTGGATGTTGTCGGTGTTGGAGACATTCTCCGCCGCTACCATCAACAGCTCCATGGGTATGCACAAACATCTTTTAAACTTTCTTATCTGATTATCATTCATTTTTCTGTAAACTAAACTGAAAGAATTGGACTGCAGGATTGTCACCACTTCATTGGTTACAGGGAAACAAATAGAAGTCAAGTCTTTCAAACCAACAGAAAACCAAGAGTATGTATATTGTGAGATCCCTAAATTTTATTATAGATATCTTTATTCTTTCACAAGTGATGTATAATCAATTAGTAAGAATTTATTTTAAGCAATCTTGCAATATAGAAAAGTATTCAATCAACATGTTGAGCCTAGGGTAAGGAGGGTGGCATTGAATCGTGGTGTTGAGTACTTGGAGCAGGACTTTCGTTTAATTGCTTTTGCAGCATATCTTGGAAGTGAAGCATTTGATTGATTTTATGGACAAGGAGAATCGAGAATTACATTTAAGGTTTGGTTGCATCAAAGGCCAGAGGTGCAGGCTATGAAATGAAGCATCAGATTAAGATCAGGGAGTTTTTTCACTGTCCCTAGAAGTATTTTTCAACCTTTCTATTTGCAATATTACATTCCCCAATTTGAAGCATGATTTATTCAAGAATGTCAATTATATTGTAGGAGGAGTTGAGAGCCACAAGAGTCTCAACATGGAGACGCTGTGATGGAAGCCATTGTCAAGGCAAGAAATTGTTCTGTTTTGGGGAAAGGCTCCATTTTGAAAATGTATTTCTTTCCTGGTCAGAGAACTTCCAGTCATATACAAATTCATGGCGCACCTCATGTTTTAAGGTACATATACCTATGCAAGTACTATTAAAGAAACTAACTCATCAAATTTGTGATGCAAAAGGGTAAGGCTACACGTCCAGTGGTGACCTACAGGATCATCCGATTGTAGGTAGAATTAGCATCTTTAACATGTTTTTTATGTGAGTTTATTTGCGGAAAACTTGATCTAACAAATGACCAATCTTGTTATCTAATAGTTGTTCAAGTAGAATACATTGTGTTACCATTAATTGATACTTTACTAATTAGTTTATTTTTCTTCCACTCATTTTATGTTGTGCTTTACACTTTTCATACACATAATGACCATATTATAATAATTGTAAATATATATTTTTATCATATATTTATAATTACTATTTCATTATAACTTATAGTATCAATATTTTTAATTTAAAATGTTTTTATGCAATTATGACATCATGGTTTGTCTGTTGGAACAATTTCGGTGGAACAATTTCGGTGGACATCTTTTTATGTTGTTTTGCCTTGCACAATTATGGTTCAAATTTGTGATAATAAGGTGCAGATTTTATTTACTCTTGTTATATTTAAATGCTTAAACCTGACCATAATGTCCATTGACTTCTGCACTTTGCGTAAGAATGTGAATGTTAACTACCATCACTTAAATTACTCTGTTGGTCCTTATAGCTAAATTAACTTTACCTTTTGATCCACATACTTAAAAACCATCACTTAAAATCATATGTATAATAAAGATTAAAATAAATTATTTAATTGGTTTTTTACTTTTATGATTAATTTGTTAGATATTATTTTTCTTACCTTTTAAATAATTTTTTCTGTTACAAGTATCTTCAACTTGGTCCATTGCTTTCACAGTTTGCCACATTTCAACCATCACCGGTAATAATTGCTAAATTCATTTGTATGATTCTTTTTATTAAATATATTACCGACTAACTATTATATTATATTGTAGGTATCCGATCAAGCAAGCATGTAATGAAGAAGAATAAAATTAGACATAGTTTCTTTTTTAGTAATGTAATGAACATCTCAATCATATTTTTAGTATTTTAATTTAGTATTGAACATCTTTCTTTTTATTATATGAACAATTAGTTGTAAGATCATATTAAAATGTTGAACAATGTAGGGTGACGTAGGGAAGCACAATAGAAAACATTAGAAATAAGTTAACAATTTGGATTTTGTTTCAAATAGTACAATTTCATTGATATTCATAGTGATTACAATCAGATTAGAAGCAAAACAGACATAGAATAGTAACACCAAACCGACTCCATACTAAAATTCTAAGCCTCTATTCTAATTCAGAATATTTCCATTGAATCCTCCTCACTAGACTCTTCACTTGAATCTTCAGTTGGAGAATCATTTTTATTCTTTTCCTCATGCAAAGCGTCTATCTTCTGTTCCAGTCTCCTGAGTTTTTCAGCAACAAATCTTTCAAAATTGGATTCAGGGACGGTCACTACAAAAAAGTAGGGAATTACCAAAGGCCAAAAGCCCTCGGAAAATGCCAAAAGCCCTCGGAAAATAGCATTTACAGACGACTTATCGACGGCCAACGAGCCCTCGGTAAATCCCTTGTCGCTAACAATTACCGAGGGCTTCTGCCCTTCGGTAATTATCGAGGGCCATAAGCCTTCGGTAATTACCGAGGGCCACAAGCCTTCGGTAATTACCGAGGGCTATAAGCCTTCGGTAATAACCTAACGTGGTTATTTACCGAAGGATAAAAGCCTTCGGTAAGTGGGATGGAAATGTGCGGGAAAATTCTGTTTGTTATGAAACCAATCACATATACAGACCTGCATAACAGTTTTGATGCACAAACAGACCTGCATAACAGTTTTGATGCACAAACAGACCTGCATAACAGTTTTCAAGCACATACAGACCTGCATAATGTGCATCTCGAAGATGCACTCATTGATCAATATCCATAGAACATCCATTAATCCATAGAACATGCATTATAACATAGAACATGTATTTATAGTTCAAACATAAAACAATGTACGAAATGATGTTCTAACATCCAAAGTCACCCAGTTGATGTAACATCGAAATGATCTAAACTCTAAATGTTCTAATATCCAAATGTTTGTATAACAAGTAATAAGGAAATGAAACTAATAATGTACATAGTTATCATCAGAATGATCTTCATCATCCTACTCCTCTATTGATGGATGGACTGGTGTGGGTTGGACTGATAAGGGTTGGACTGATGAAGGTTGGACTGCTGTGGGCTGCATTGGGGTAGCGGGTGACGAGGAGGGTCGTGGCTGGGTTGGAGGGATATTTTGTACGTCCTGTGATGTTTCAGGCAACACTCTCATGACCAAGGCCTTAAAGTTTGTAAACTCTGCTCTCAGATCAGTGATTTCCTGGTCACGTTGCTCCAGCGCCTGCGTGAGGCGGAGAACAACCTCGTCAGGAGCAGTGGTGGAAGAAGAAGGTTGGTGCTTCAGAGTACCTCCTCTCGATGCTGTATAATTTGCAGCAAGTTGTCCTGCACCGTATAGTCGACCGTTTTTCTTGCCACTAACGATCTCGACCCAGCACTGTGTCCTACGTATGTCGTCTTCTGCATTACTGCCATCATCCGGTGTAGGAGCTGACTCATGTTCAGATCTAACCTGTGAAAGTCTCATAGAAAATTCTTCCTGTTCAAACATTAAAAGCAATGTTAGGGAATGATAGAATAACATAAATGAAAAATTAGTAATAGTAATAGTGTTATTTGCTTACATGAGTCTTCCGAGATCTTTCATCAACGAATTGATTAGTGCCCTTCCTTACATGAGTCTGTGCAAAGACCTCATCAACATGGACCGCCCGTCCCAGAGCTTGTGCCTGTAACATAATTTACAATTAGAAGTGTACATATGAAATAGAAAATACATAACTTATATATGAAAGAAAAAGTTATGTAATGAAAGGTTACCATACGAATGGCATGCTCATGAATGGTTATCGGCACACTTATTGCGAAACTCTACTGTATTCCAATGAGCCAGTAAAGAGTTCCAAATTTGTTCGCCCAGCCAGTAAGGGCGCTCTCCTGCATTGCGGGCATCCCTGAACATCTCTGAGAGCCGATGAGATGCTTTCATGTGGAAATTTCTGTGTATCTGTGTCTCATGTTCAGGTTTCCACTGCACCTTCATCTGTAACATTAAACAGAACAAACATGGATTAATGAACATACTAAAATAAGAGGGACAATTAGTTTAATGGATTATTCACCTGAAAGCGCTCCCAGAATGGCTTTTTGTCGTCATCAGGTATTGCTCCCCAAGTAGGCCATGGACTTAAAAACTGTTGCTTAATTGAACGTGTGATGGCCTGGGAAGCAACCCTAGCTGGAATAAACCTGCATAATAAAAGTCATTTCAATTACAGTAAGGTATAAAGATCAAATTATATGAAGAGATTAAAATCTTACCCTTTACCATACGGCTCAATCCATGGTCGATCATGGAGGGGCGGGTCAAGACCTTCACCATCACCACTTGAATCTGGATCAGCAGATGGTGTGACAGTCTCAGAAGGCGGTATAGAAGATGAGGAAGGTATAGAAGTAGGGTCAAGGAGAGGAGTAGGGGTAATAACCACAGGGGGAGGAGTGGGGGTAATAACCACAAGGGGAGGAGTGGGGGTTATAATCACAGGAGGAGGAAGAGGGTCTGCTGCAGGGGTAGTAGAAGGGTGTGCTGTAGGAGTAGGAGAAGGGTGTACTGCATGGGTAACAGGCTGTATTGTAGGGGTAGGAAGAGGCCCCACAGATGATGTACTGGGGGCTGCAATGGTAGGTAGTCTAGCAGGCACCCTAAGAACATACTTTGGTGCCTGCCGTTGCCTCTTTTTAGGCCTTGCTACCCCCTTTCCTTTATCAGGACGTTCTGAACCTTGTCCTGTCATTACTGCATTGAAATGGTTACAAATAAAGGAAAAAAAAAGAAATGAATAAGGAAGGATCAATGGTATTTAAATAGCTATGTAAATATAATTGCATACAACTTTTAAGATAGTATTTTAGATAACTCTATTGAAATGATAGTTCAATTGGCTACAATAGATGTCCAACATTCAATCGTCGTCATGATGATCTTCATCTTCTTCTTCTTCATCATCGTCATTATCATCATCATCTTCTTCTTCGTCGTCATCATCATCATCATCATCTTCTTCTTCTTCTTCTTCTTGTTCTTCTTCCTCTTCTTGTTGTTCTTCATCACCTTGTATTGTTGCTTCTAAATCATCTCCATCACCATCAGGGTCGACCAATGCGGTTATACGTTCAACTTCAATAATTTCTTGTGGTTGTGACATTTGGTCAAGTTGGTAGGCAACATCTTCCTCAACATCATTTGAGTCAATGCGACCTCTAGGCTTGGTTTGTATTGCTACAACCCAACCACGCTTGTCAATATTGCGGAATGGTGGATATGGCACATAATAAACCTGTCTGACATTAGTTGGTAGAATGAAAGGATCAAACGGTTGATATCTTAATCTCTGGTTGAGTTCGACAATATTAAAGCGTGGATCAACTCTAGTACCAGCTCTAGAAGGATCAAACCATTCACAATAAAAAAGTACTACTCTGTTCGGAGAAGTAGTGCTGTTGTACTCTAGCTCATATATTTTATGAATGATGCCGTAGAAATCATCATAACAACCCTCTGTTAGGCCCTTCACATACACACCACAATTTGATGTTTTCTTTCCTTTAGACCATTCATGTGTATGGAATTTGTAACCATTGGTGAAGTAAGTGTGCCATTCTTTGACACATCTCATTGGCCAATTCGAGAGATGTCTTAACTCTTGAACTGTGGGAGTCAATGCCTAATTAAAAACCTACAAAGACACTACAAAAATTATAAAAGCAAGAGTCAAATTAACCGATTTCTAAACGTACGAAAAACTACAGACGTTAATCTTTGATAAGAAAAATACAATTTATTTTTGTTAACATATCGTTGGTCCCTAAGAAAATTTTTGTTGTTCCTAGAATTCTGACAAATCTCTTTGATGACCTTGCCCGTCCGTCTCGACTTTTTTAAATTTTACTTATGGTTCATAAGACAAAGATGGAAACGCCATAGTATAGGTATAAATGTTTAAGGCACCTAAGAAACCCTACATTAAATATTTGCCACAAAGATGTTAATCTTTGATAAGAATCAGAGAACTAAAAACCAAAAGAATCCTCTCTCAACATTGCCAAGTCCCTAAGAAACCCTAAATTTTTAAGGCACCTTTGGTCTTATTCTCCGAACATTCATTTTGGGTCAACCAGTCTCCACCGTCAAACTTAATCTGCCTTAATTTTCGACCCAACCCATTCTGCTTAATTTTTGGTCTAGATCTGTCTGACTTTTCCCCATACACGCGATCTCTTCTCGATATTTAACCATGTATGATGCATCTATGTTGTTAACTTGTCTAAATATTTTTGGATAATTATACTTTGTCAACATTTTTTTAACAACATTTTTTCTAACTGACCTATCTTCATCTTTTTCCAAAATATTCTATCTTAACACCTTTAGTTTATCATTCAACTTATTTTTTTCTCAAACTTGTGGTATTATAATTTAAAAATTAATAAAAGTCTTTTAATATAATCATACTTATATTTAACCTAAAACATTCATTTCAAATTACTTTAAATAATATAATAATATTTATAACGATTTTAATTATTGTGATCTATAACTAAATTCAATTCTCATAAAATATTATTATTATTATTTTCCATATGAAATTAAATTAATATTTAAAACAAATATAATTTTATTCTCTTTAAATTTCACCAATGAAAGCACAGAAAAAGAAGAAAACCTCGAATATCGGTAACGTTGCATTTCTAATGGGAGGTTATCTTAACATTTAAATATTATACTGAAATATAATGGTAATGGGAGCTTATGACGGTTTTATAAAGGAAAATGAAAAATAGGATGGCGGGAGATGAAAAAGAAAACGTCGAATATCCCTAAATTTGACGTCTTTTACTAACTCTTTGTCTTCTGGCTGACAATTAATACGTCGATGCCCTCTATAATTTGACGTCTCCTTTGTATTTTTTTAGCACAAAAGTTACGAAGTTAAGAAGTCGAGATTGTGAAAGACGTTCCTAGAATTCTAATCAGAAATGGCTTCTCCATCGTCATCATCAAGAGTAAAAGAGAAGGTTGCCCATATTACAAGAAACACAAGCTCATCTGGATGGATAAGTGATCAAGACACGCAAGCAAAGTTTTTATATTGGTCACATATCAAAAATGTAGTTTCTCACAAGTATTTGGACCTGCAATTGTTCAAGAACGAAGGGTTCCTTTTTCAAGAAAGGATTGCATATCAAGGGGTTAATGATTTTGTGTAGATGAAAGGACATTGCTATCCAGATTTGGTAAAGGTTTTCTACACAAACCTGAGGGTAGTAAATGGGGTCATTCACTCAAGGGTCAAAGGTGTTAACATTACAATTGACGATAATGTTTGGTCAGATATTGCTGGACTGAAAGCTGAAGGTTTGGATTCTCATATCCGTGATTCTAAGTCAAACAGATTTTTAACAAAGAGAGCGATATATATAAACTGTTTAAGATATCCAGGAAGGTACAGGGTTGATAAGCACTACCTACATGATGGCTTAAACAAGGAGGAGAAAATGATTGCTTATGTCCTAACTTGGCTACTGTTTCCTGGAAGATTGAACGAGAACAGAATGTCAACAAAAGATGTATTTTTATTGAATGCTATCAAGACTAGAATCCCAACCAACTGGGTTGCGGTACTAAAACACCACATGATCGATGTAGGAGATGATTATGCACGCAAATTGCCATATGGAGTATTTATCAGCAAGGTGTTGGAACTCCAAGGAGTAGATGTATCTGAAGAAGAAAGAATTGTGGGCAAAAGGTCAGAAGAAATTGGTATACCAAGCCTGTCATCAATTGGGCTGAAAAAGACTGTGAATGGATGGTTCTTCATTGATGAGCAAACTATTGGAAGTCCACCTACGCTTGATCAAGATCATACTGAAGATTCTGATGATAAAGATTCAAAGGAATCTTCTTCATAATTATTTTAGACCCTACTTTTCTATGTTTTTTGTTTTTTATTTCGTAATCATGCTAGTAAGCCACCTATGGTTTCTGTATTTCTTTGGTTTTTAGATTGAAATGAAATGAATATTTGAATTTAGTAAACAATCTGTGAATTGTGAATGTTGGTTGTGATGTATGTGGACTAACCCTTCACGTTAATAATTTGAAGTTCAGAGCTCCCCATTAATTCTCCTATCATACTTCAATTCCCTTCACGTCGCTGCCACATTGCTTTCAATGTTCTATGAGAGGGGGAAAAAAATATATCCAAATGCACGGTACATTTTGATCCAGTGAAATGTACTTCTTCGAAATGTACATTTTGATCCAAATGTACGTCAGTTCCAAGCCGCATTTGACGTTAAAACATCATTCAGTGAAAAAGGAATAAATATCTTTATATTAATTTTAGATGTTCTATTTTAAGGGGGTATAGGACGTTGATTATCACATAAAATGGATGTGCAAAATGAATAAACTCCAGGTCTTTCCATCGAGGGAACTCGACATTCGACGTCAACTGTGTAAATTGATTCAAAATTTAAATTTTCCATAAGTTGCACCCTCTCTTAGAAAAAAGAGAGCTCTGAAATCTAATAGAGGAGTCCAACTTATGGACAATTTAAAAAAGAATAATACAAATTTAAATGATGAAGTTGAACAACATTTTTATATAATTATTTTAGATCTCAAAATTGTTTTAGCATTAAACATATTGTGAACCATATTTTTTTTCCTAAGCACTTCCCTTTCAGTAAGATATGTTAACAATTTTTTTACTACAAAAGCATTTTGTTAACTTGAACTTGAAAGGGCTCCTTCATATGAAATGACGATGAATGAACCACTTTCAAGTTCAAGTTATCAAATTGCAATATGAAGATAAAAAATGCTTAGATATCTAAGGAAAAGAAAATGCAAAGGAGATAAAAAACATGAATCCTAATATGTTTAATACGAAAACAGGAGACAAGGATTATGTGAAATGCAAGCTATATTTATAGATGAACCGATGACGTACATCGTGTAATTATACTTAGTAACTGCCACACTCCACCTTCTTTTATGAACTTCGAAGCCCCGCCGAATTCGACGTTCAAACATCATTCAATAAATTTTGTTTGACTCATTTAAAAACAAAATGACGTACCGATCCCCAGAAATTGTCTATTTTTCAATCACCCACGAAGATTGGGAGATTTGGAGGGCTTGTAGTTAAAAAGTTTGATGTGCCACTCTATATTCATATAATTCCACTCTCAATTTTGCTAAGTTAATATAATCGATTCTAAGTAATAAAGAATCGATTCAAAGCGTTATAAATTAAGTAATGCTAATGAGTTTTTAATGATTATTTATGGTCATATTAATGACAACGTGGGTGGATATTGATCATACGTTTGTTAAAATACTAAAAAGCGAAGAAATAATGCATGAGAGGGGTCAAATTTCTTTTTCTATTAATGTTAATCATAGTATTTGTTGATATCATAATCATTTATACAAATATAACTAATTATAATTGTTAAATTATTCAAAATAAAATATTTCAATGTGGCCAATAAAAGTTCTTCTAAGGGTTCGTTTGATATTTGATCGTCGTCAACTTTTTAAATTCGAGATTTTTATAAACGCTTATGTGGTAGTCGTGATCGGTCCGTTTTAAATATACAGATCCATCTCTTTCATGTCCTGGCCCGTCCATCTCGAGTTTTTAAAATTTTTTTTCTAAAGGTTCATTACACAAAGATGGAAACACCACAATATAGGTGATGAGAGGGTCGCACCTCACACAAAAGTTGATTGCATAAAAGAATGCAGTATAGTACTAGGAAGTGACTCCTAGGTCGTCTCTCAAGGATCAAATGTGGTTCGAGTCTCAGGTCAAACACGTAGGGTGGTTCATGAAAGATTTTGTGAATGCAAATGACTAAATTAAAAATGAAAATTAAACACAACCGAATACAATTGAAGGCATTAAAATGCATGAAAACATTAAACTGAACACTGTAACAGATAAACATCCAAACACAATTCAATCTATTCAAATGCAACACTTAAACTAGAACATTAAATGCACAATGTTGTAAGCTAAACATAAAAAAAATAATTCATCATAGAAATGACAAAAAATAAACGCTTGAAGAATTAATTTAAATAAGTGAGTAAGCTGCTGTAAAATAAAATTCGTTCTGAACCATTTTTTTTATCCGAGGCCGTGACACCACTCATCCTCTTCCAGCACGTCATCTCTCAAAGCAAAATAAAATGAATTCTCCAAATGAAAAAGCACTGCACCCTTAAATGAATGAAACACCGCTTGCTACGTTTTTAACAAAAACTCAATATATGAGGGAGGCGGCTGCTGCAGCAAAGCGGAATCAGCCTCTCCGTGTGCGCCATCTTTCTCCAGCAAAAATGAGATGAACTTCTAAATTGAATCCCCAAAACTCAAAATGTTCACAAGTCAAAGTATCTACACGTGGCAGCTCCTTTCATGATGGGACAGTGTTTTCTTTCTAGTGAAAACTTTGCTCAAGACCGTAATGTTGTGCCCTTCTACAATAAAGGATGAATTAATCTTCTTCAAGGAAAAGTCAATCAGCCATTACTCCTAGCTGGACGTGACTTCCCACCCACTCTCACCTAATCACTTCTTCATTCTCAAACAATTAACGTGCTCACCATTCATTCTCCATGTGTGCCCCTTAAAGTCCAATGAATCACCATCTTCATTTTTTTATCCATCACCGCACGGCATGTGCCACTCTTTTAAGACATCCCTTTTTCTAATTGTAATAAAATGAAATGTGCTCTTCATTGAAACATGTGACATGACTACTCCCTACCGTACTACTCTTCATTCTAGCAAAACTAATGAGTTATTCCTCCCTAAAACCAATTAAAAAAAATCAGCATGTTACTCTTTCCATTCCAGCAAAGTATTTAGTGCAGCCATGACACCACAGTATGGATCAGCGTGCAACGTTTCAGCACATCACCGTACACACTCCTCCATTCTCTGTGCAGCACCAAGTTGAGCGTGATTTCTCCCATCCGATCATGCTTCCAGCTCACTTTTCCCTGGACGTGGCAGCCAAAGAACCGTGACGGTGGTGGATCCTCTTCTCTCGTTCAGCACCGCTTCATTCTCAAAATAAAGTGGCCATGAGTAAATCAGCAAAGAGGAGTAAAAATCAGCTCTTCATTCATCATCCCAAAAACAGCGTTCCAGTCAAGAAGAAATGAAAGACTTCAATCAAAGTGCATAAACAAAATGAAAAGGCCAGAGTGTTCTTCTTCCATTCTAAAAATTGTAACAGCGTGAATTACACTCCCCAGTTCTTACATTTTTTCAAAAACGTTCAAAGCCAAAAGCCTCAAAACCAAAAAAACCGAGAGCGTCAAAATGTGTGGCAACTGGCGGCTGACCTAAAGGTCGTGTGTCTCCCCTTTAATGAGGGTGGGGTCCACACAAAAGAAAAATCCTAGGGTCCAAATCACTCATCTCTACTTTTGGGTCTACTCTACTTTACAAAAAATTGACCCAAAATGTAAGAGTTGATTCGAAAATTCTAAACTACTAAATTACAATTTAATTAGTTCTAAAATGTCTATGTGGAGAGTCTTGAATTCATTTGGTATTCTTCCTGATGTCCCAAAATGTATCTCCAAAATTTTCCTGTATTCAATGATGAAAATAATTAACTCAAATAATTCAAATTAATTAAAATAAGAATTTCTGGTCAAATTAAGCACAATTAACAAAAATGGAAAAATACCGGACATTTAAGCACAATTCCCTGATTAATTCTAGCACAATAGACTAGGTGAAGTCAAGAAAATATTGACTCATCAATAGGTATAAATGTTTAGGCAACCTAAGAAATCCTAAAAGAAATATTTTCCACAAAGATGTTAATCTTTGATAAGAATTAGAGTTGTAAATTAAGAACCAAAAGAATCCTCTCTCAACGTTGCAAATCCATATTTATGATTTCCAAAATTTCTACATATGTATTTGGTGTCCCTATATATAAGTATAGGTATAAATATTTAAGGCACCTAAGAAACTCTAAAAGAAATATTGCCACAAAGATGTTAATATTTGATAAGAAAAATACAATTTCCTTTATTTCCTATACTAATTAATAATCAGGAGATAGTCCTCCATCCTACCTTTTGCTCGGGTCAGCCTATCCCGACCTTCAACTTATGTTAGTTTTTCTGGACCTTTGGTCTTAATCTCCGAACATTTATTTTGGGTCAACCAGTCTCCACCGTCAAACCTAATCTGCCTTAATCTTCGACCCAACCCATTCTGCTTAATTTTTGTTCTACACCTGTCTAACTATTCCCCATACACACTGTCTCTTCTCGATATTTGACCTGGAATGATGAATCTTTGTTGTTAACTTGTCTAAATATTTTTCGATAATTATACTTTGACAACTTTTTGACAAATTTTTTTTTCTAATTGACATATCTTCATTTCTGTCCATAATATTCTATCTTAACACCTTTAGTTTATCAGTCAACTTAATTTTTTCTCAAACTTAAGCTATTATAATTTAAAAATCAATCAAAGTCTTTTAGTATATAATACATATCTTTAGCCTAAAACATTCATTTCAAATTACTTTAAATAATATAATAATATTTATTACGATTTTAATTATTGTGATCTATAACTAAATTGAATTCTCATAAAATATTATTATTATTATTTTCTATATGAAATTAATTTGATATTTTAAACAAATAATATTTTATTCTCTTTAAATTTCACCGACAAAAGGACAGAAAAAGGGCGGGAGGCTGAAGAAGAAAACCTCGAATATCGGTAATGTTGCATTTCTAATGGGGGAGGTTATCTTAAAATGTAAATATTATATTGAAATATAATGGTAATGGGAGCTTATGATCGGTTTTATAAAGGAAAATGAAAAATAGGCGGCGGGAGGATGAAAAAGAAAACGTCGAATATCCCTAAAATGTGACGTCTTTTTCTAACTCTTTGTCTTCTGGTTGACAATTAATACGTCGATGCACCTCTATAATTCAACGTCTCCTTTGTATTTTTTAACTAGAGAGGTTATGAAGTTAAGAAGTCGATATTGTAAAAGACGTTCCTAGAATTCTATTCAGAAATGGCTTCTCCATCGTCATCATCAAGAGGAAAAGAGAAGGATGCCCGGGTTACAAGAAACGCAAACCCATCTGGATGGATAAGTGATCGAGACATGCGAGCAAAGTTTTTATACTGGACAAATATAAAAAAGGTAGTTCCTCACAAGTATTTGGACCTGCAATTGTTCAAGAAAGAAGGGTTCCTTTTTCAAGAATGGATTGCATATCAAGGGCTTACTGATTTTGTGCAGATGAAAGGACATTGCTATCCAGATTTGGTTGAGGTTTTCTACACAAACCTGAGGGTTGTAAATGGGGTCATTCACTCAAGGGTCAAAGGTGTTAACATTACTATTGACGATAATGTTTCGTTAGATATTGTTGGACTGAAAGCGAAAGGTTTCGATTCTCATATTTGTTATTCTGAGTCAAACAGATGGCTAACAAAGAGAGCTATATATATAAACTGCTTAATATATCCAGGAAGGTACAGGGTGGATAAGCAGTACCTACATGATGGCTTAAACAAGGAGGAGAAAATGATTGCTTATGTCCTAACTTGGCTACTGTTTCCTAGAAGATTGAACGAGGTCAGAATGTCAACAAAAGATGTATTTCTGTTGAATGCTATCAAGACTAGAATCCCAACCAACTGGGTTGCGGTTCTAAAACACCACATGATCGCTGTAAGAGATGATTATGCACACAAATTTCCATATGAAGTATTTATCAACAAGGTGTTGGAACTCCAAGGAGTAGATGTATCTGAAGAAGAAAGAAGAATTGTGTGCAAAAGGTCAGAAGAAATTGGTATACCAATTCTATCATCTATTGGGCTAAAAAAGATTGTGAATTGATGGTTCTTCAATGATGAGCAAATTGTTGGAAGTCCACCTACTCTTGATCAAGATCATACTGAAGATTCTGATGATGAAGATTCAATGGAATCTTCTTGATAATTATTTTAGACCCTACTTTTCTATGTTTTTTGTTTTTTATTTTGTAATCATGGCTAGCAAGCCACCTATGGTTTTTGTATTTCGTTCGGTTTGAGAATGAAATGAAATGAAGATTTATTTTAGTAAACAATCTGTGACTTGTGAATGTTGATTGCATTTTATGTGGATTAACCCTCAATCTAGTTGAGAATAAAAGATTATGTTGTTATGATATTGATGAAAAACTTATCACTGGTTAAAAGTGCAAATTTCGGTACAATGATAACTTGAATCAATTAAGGAGGAAGTAAAAAGAAAAAATTTCATGTCTGATTTTAAAGAAAAAAGAATCATTAGCCGCCACCTTTTGCTATTGTGGAAGAAGAAAACGTCAAAGCCTATGGAATAAGACGTTCTATTAATGTGAAGTTAAGAGGTCAGCATTAATGCTCCCATTATACTACAATTCCCTTCACGTCCCTGCCCCGATGCCTTTGACGTTCTATAAGAGAGGAAAAACAACATATATCCAAATTTACGGTACATTTTGATCCAGTAAAATGTACTTCATGTTTAATCCAAATGTACATCGATTCCAATCCGCATTAGACGTTAAAACATCATTCAGTTTTAAGGTGGTATAGGACGTCAATTATCACATAAAATGGATGTGAATAATGAATAAACTCCAGGTCTTTGCGTCAAGGGTATTCAACATTCGATGTCAACTGTGTAAATTGATTCCAAATTTAAATTGTCCATAAGTTGCATCCTCTCTTAGAAAAAAGATAGCTCTGAAATGTAAAAGAGGACTGCAACTTATGAACAATTTAAAAAAGAATCATACAATTTTAAATGATGAAGTTGAACAACAATTTTAGGTAATTATTTTAGATCTCAAAATTGTTTCAGCATTAAACATATTGTGAACCATATTTCTTTTTCCTAAGCACTTCCCTTTCAGAAAGATATGTTAACCATTTATGTACTGCAAAAACATTTTGTTAACTTGAACTTGAAAGGGCTCCTTCATATGAAATGACGATGAATGAACCACTTTCACGTTCAAGTTATCAAATTGCAATATGAAGAACAAAAGTGCTTAGATATCTAAGGAAAAGAAAATGGAAAGGAGATCAAAAACATGAAATGCAAGCTATATTTATAGATGAATTGATGACGTACATCTTGTAATTATGCTTAGTAACTGTCATACACCACTTTCTTGTATGAACGTCGAAGCTCCGCCGAATTCGACGTTCAACATCATTCAGAAAAAAATCAATAAATTTTGTTGGATTCATTTAAAAACAAATTGACGTCTCGCTCCCCAAAAATTGTGTACTTTTGAATCACCCGCGAAGAAGGGGATATTTTGAGAGCTTGAAATTAAAAAGTTTGATGTGCCCGTCTATATTCATATAATTCCACTCTCAATTTTGGTATGTTTATATAATCGATTCTAAGTAATAAAGAATCGATTCAAATTAATGTTAATGATTATTTATGGTCATATTAATGTTAATCATATTATTTTTTGATATCATAATCATTTATACTAATAACTAATTATATTAATTAAGTTTTTCAAAATAATTTATTTGAATTTGGTTAATAAAAGTTTTTCTAAGATTTCGTTTGATCTTTGATCGTCGTTGACTTTTTAAATTCGAGTTTTTTATAAACGCTTATGTGGTAGTCGTGATCGGTCCATTTGAAATATACAGATCCATCTCTTTCATGTCCTAGTTTGTTCGTCTCGACTTTTTAATATTTTTTCTAGAGGTTCATTAGACAAAGATGGAAACACCACAATATAGGTATAAATGTTTATGGCAATCTAAGAATCCCTAAAAGAAATATTTGCCACAAAGATGTTATTAATCTTTGATAAGAATTAGAGTTGTAAACCAAGAACCAAAAGAATCCTCTCTCAATGTTGCCAATGCATATTTATGACTTCCAAAATGTCTACATATGTATTTGGTGTCTCTATATATAAGTATAGGTATAAATTTTTAAGACACCTAAAAAACCCTAAAAGAAAGATTCGCCACAAAGATGTTAATCTTTAATAAGAAAAATACAATTTATTTTATACTAATTAATAATCAGGCCGACCGTTTCGACCTTCAACATATGTTAGTTTGTCTGGACCTTAAGTCTTAATCTCCTAACATTCATTTTTGGGTCAAAGTCTCAACCGTCAAACTTAACCTGCCTTAATCTTCTACCCAACCCATTCTGTCTTAGTTTTTTGTCTAGATTTGTCTGACTATTCTCCATACATGTTGTCTCTTCTCGATCTTTGACTTGGTGTGATGCATCTCTGTTGTTAACTTGTCTAAATATTTTTTTTTCTAAGTGAGTTATCTCAATTTTTGTCCACGATATTCTATCTTAACCTTTAGTTTATCAGTCAACTTAATTTGTTTTCAAACTTAAAGTATTATAATTTAAAAATCAATCAAAGTCTTGTAGTATAATCATACCTTTCTTTAGCCTAAAACATTCATTTCAAATTACTTTTAATAATATAAAAATATTTATTATGATTTTAATTATTGTGATCTATAACTAAAACACAATTCTCATAAAATATTATTATTATTATTTTCCATATGAAATAAAATTAATATTTTAAAGAAACAAAATTTTATTCTCTTTAAATTTCACCGACAAATCGTTCTTATATTTTATAATATGTAAATATTACAAGATAAATTTAAACAAATTTATATAATATAAAAATAATAAAAAATTGTAAATCTTATCTTAAAATATAAAGGTAATGGTGGGTTATGGGAGGTCTATAAATGAAAAAAGCACAGAAAAGGGCGGGAGGTTGAAGAAGAAAACCTCGAATATGCGTAACGTTACATTTCTAATGGGAGGTTATCTTAAAATGTAAATATTATATTAAAATATAATGATACTGGGAGGTTATGAGAGGTTTTAAAAAGGAAAAAGAGGCGCGTGGATGAAGAAGAAAACGTCGTCTATCCGCAGAATACGACGTAACCTTTGTCTTTTGTCAAACTCTTTATCTTCTAACTGACAATTAGTACGTCAAAGCCTAGTAAAATTCGACATAACCATTGTATATTTTAAGCTTCGATGTTGAGAAGTTAAAAACTACTAGATTGTGAAAGACGTTCCAAGAATTCTATCCACACATGGCTTCTTCATCATCATCATCTAGAAGAAAAGAGAAGGTTGCCCGGGTTACAAGAAACGCAAACCCATCTAGATGGATAAGTGATGACGAGATCTGAGGAAAAGAGATTGCTATCCAGATTTTGGTAGAGGATTTCTACACAAACCTGAGGGTTGTAAATGGGGTCATTCACTCAAGGGTCAAAGGTCTTAACATTACTATTGACGATAATGTTTGGTCACATATTGCTTGACTGAAAGGTGAAGGTTTGGATTCTAATATTCGTGATTCTGAGTCAAACAGATGGCTAACAAAGAGAGCTATATATGTAAACAGCTTAAGATATCCACGAAGGTACACGGTGGATAAGCAGTACCTACATGATGGCTTAAACAAGGAGGAGAAACTGATTGCTTATGTCCTGACTTGGCTACTGCTGCCTGGAAGATTTGTCGAGGAAAAAATGTCAACAGAAGATGTATTTCTATTGAATGCTATCAAGACTAGAATCCCAACCAACTGGGTTGCGGTACTAAAAGACCGTATGATCGCTTTAGGTCATAAATATGCACAGAAATTGCCATATGGAGTATTTATCAGCCAGGTGTTGATACTCCAAGGAGTAGATGTATCTCAAGAAGTCAGACTTGTGTGCAACAAGTCACAAAAAATTGGTATACTAAGTCTGTTTTCTATTGGGCTGAAAAGGACTGTGAATGGATGGTTCTTCAGAGATGAGCTAACTATTTGAAGTACAACTACTTCTATTGTAGATCATACTACCTTTATTCCACAAACTGATTTTGAGAAATATGTTCTTGATCAATTTAGGAAGAAGTCTGAAAGGGATGAGAGAGTTGAAGATAGTCTTTTCAGATGCGAGAAGAAGGGAAACAAGAATGGCATTGGGTTTGAAACTGAAGATTCTGATGATGAGTCAACTGATGAAGATTGAATGGAATCTTCTTCGTAAGAATAGGGACTACTTTTCTATGTGGATTTATTTTTTATATTTTGTAATCATGCATTAAGTCACCTCTGGTTTTATGTACTACTTCGGTTTTATTTTGAAATGAAATTAAGATTTATTTTAGTAAACGATATGTGAATTGTGAATGTTAATTGCATTGTTATGTGGACTAACCCTCAATCTAGTTGAAAAGAGAAGATTATGCTGCTCTGATATTGATCAAAAACTGATCACTGGTTTAAAAGTGCAAATTTAAATACACTGCTAACTTGAATCGATTAAGGAAGAAGTAAAAGGAAAAAATTTCATGTCTGATTTTAAAGAAAAAAGAATAAAACGTCGAAGCCCCACCGAATACGACGCTCTATTAAGCATAAAATTAATGCTCCCAAGTACTTCAATTCCCTTCAAGTCCCGTCCTAGAAGCCTACGACGTTCTATGGGAGGCCAAAAAAGAAAAAAGATCTGAAAGTATGGTACTTTTAGGCGGAAGAACAAACTTGTGGCTTCCAATACTACGTCCAAGCCCCTTCAAATTTGACGTAACCTTTGCAATACTTAAGAAAAAATTAATAAAAATGGCGCGCTGTTTTAAGAGAAAACGTCGAATGGTTTGGGACTTCGACGTGGTTTTTAAACGTAACGTCAAAGTTTTGTTGTATACAATGTGAAAGTTTTTTATTGAATGTAAAAACAAAAACACAGTCTCACTATTTGTTCGCGGTTCCATTTCTGCTTGAATTTTCTTCTTGGTGGACGACTGCGATAAAGAAAGAAGGTTATTTTTAAGTCGTTTATGTCTTTTTAATGTCATTTCATTCTCATTCCTAAGGTTGACCGATTGTTTTTCGTTTACCTTTAGGCTATTTTTCGTGCGGGGTCAGTGAACTTCGTCATCTTCTCCAGTGACACCATTTGAAGTATGTTTTTTTTTCTTAAAATACTCTTACGTATGATGTATGTGCTCGTGTTTGTGTTGTGTTTGTCGATTCTGGACGTATGATATCTATATGTATAACGATACTATGATAGTTTTTTTTGTTCCTTTAACGTATGATATTTGTGTTGGTTCGTTGGCAGCGAACTTCGTCATCTTCTCTAGTGACACCATTTCAAGTTTGTTTTTTTTTTTCCTTCAATATCTCTTTCGTATGATATATGTGTTCGTGTTTGTCGATTCTGGACGTATGATATATGTATAACAATAGATAGTTGTGTTCGTGTACGTATACTATGATACTTTAGTTTTTTTCCTTCAACGTATGATAGGTATTTATTTTTCTTTCTCTACGTAAGTTAGTTTTTTTTTTTGTGGATTCTTTTTGTTATGTGTAGTAGTATGGATCGAAGCTAGATTCATCAGCATCGTATTAGTGAAGAGTATGAGCGAGGGGTTTCTGAGTTCATACAATATATTAAAGAACACGCAAAACCAGTGAACGGGGCATATTTTTGCCCTTGTGTTCGTTGTCTCAATCAAGTATATGAAGACTTGGACAACATTCGTGATCATCTGTTCATCTATGGAATAATGAGAAGTTATACAGTTTGGACTTGGCATGGGGAAGTATTATATAAGCCAACAACTTTAAGTGGTTCGGATTACGTCGACGAATGGATGAGTGATCATTTAGATGAAATGGTACGTGACGTTGGCGAAGAAAATTTTGGAAGAGCTCATTTATACGATAGTCTTAAGAAGAATTCGGAGCAAGAGTTGTATCCAGGATGCATCAATTTTACAAGGTTATCGGCTACTTTGAAATTGTTTTGTTTGAAAGAAAGAAACGGATGGACTGATAAAAGTTTCACGGAATTGTTGGAGTTGCTGAAGGAGATGCTACCAGAAAATAACACGTTACCTATCCCTAATTACGACGCGAAGAAAATTCTATGTCCAATGGGTTTGGAATACCAAAAGATACATGCATGTCCCAATGACTGTGTATTGTATAGAGATCAGTATGCTTGAATGAATGTGTGTCCGACGTATGGTTCGTCACGATTTAAGAAGAAACTTGATGGAAATAACGATGAACACAATGAAGGTCCACCAGCTAAGGTCATGTGGTATTTACCTATAGTACCTAGGTTGAAACGATTGTTTTCTATTAAAGAAGATGCGAAGAATCTTATGTGGCACGTTGATGGAAGAAAATGTGATAATCTTCTTCGACACCCAGCTGATTCCCCACAATGGAAGAACATTGATGGCACATTTCCCGAATTTAGTACAGAGCCGAGAAACTTAAGACTTGCACTTGCTACCGATGATATGAATCCTTATGGAAACTTAAGTAGCAAACATAGTTCATGGCCAGTTATTTTAATGATCTACAATCTATCTCCTATGTTGTGCATGAAGAGAAAATACATGATGTTGTCTATGATGATATCGGGTCCTAGACAACCTGGAAATGACATTGATGTTTACCTAAAACCGTTAATTGACGATTTAAAAATGTTGTGGGAAGAGGGCGTCGAGGTCTTCGATTCATATTCAGAAGAAAACTTTCGTTTGCGTGCAATGTTGTTTTGCACCATAAATGATTTCCCAGCATATGGGAACTTAAGTGGTTACAGTGTTAAAGGTCATTTTGCATGTCCGATTTGTGAAGAAAATACTAGTTATCTTCAACTGAAGCATGGGCAGAAAACTGTGTACACAAGACACCGAAGATTCCTTCCTCGAAATCACCCTTACCGTAGATTGAAAAAAGCTTTTAATGGAAGTCCTGAGGATGATGTAGTGTGCAGACCACGTAATGGGGAAGAAGTATACGACTAGGTGAGGAACATTGATGTTATCTTCGGAAAACATTTGGAAAAAGCGATCAATATTCTTCAATCTTCCATATTGGTGTAAACTTGATGTGCGACATTGCATAGACATGATGCGTGTTGAAAAAAATGTATGTGATAGTGTTGTTGAAAAAAATGTATGTGCCAATTGGAAATGTATTTCCCACCCTCATTTTTTGATATCATGGTTCATTTGATTGTCCATCTAGTGAGACAGATTCGAATATGCGGGCATGGTTTCTTGAGGTGGATGTACCCGGTTGAAAGATACATGAAGATCTTAAAGGGATATGTTAAGAATCAATTGAGATCGGAAGCTTCGATTATAGAGCGCTACATTGCAGAGGAAGCCATTGAATTTTGCTCAAGTTATATGCCAAGTTGTGACACAATAGGACTTCTAAAGAAAATACATGAGAACAAACGTGAACGAAAGGGAGTTTGAGGAGTAAGGATTGAAAGTGTTAGTAGAAAAGATGATAATCAAGCACATTTATACATTTTAAACAACACAAAGGATGTTATTCTTTACATTTCTGATGGAAGCTTAGCCATGCTTAGAATGACCTGGGCCTTGCAGACAAAGCTTCAAAAACCGAGAACAGTATTGGTGCAGCGGATTGAAATCAGCAGTGTGGATGCAGCAGAAATTGAGTGAGATTGATTGATGGTTGGTGTGTTTGAGTGGAATGAGTATGTGTGGGAACCTCACAGCTCAGAAGGCCTTCCTACAATGGAAGGAAGCTAGAGGAAAGGGAAGAGAAAGTAGAGAGAATAAATGACTCAAGAGCAATAGGGCTGGAAGTTAATTTCAGCAGCAATTTACTAAGCTCAAAAGTGTCTTTACATGGTGAAAGAGATCTCTTATTTATAGGGAAATAAGAGCCTCAGATCTGAAATGAAATTCAAAATGAAATGACAATTAAACTGAAATGAATGGCGCCAATTTTGGTTTGGGCAGCAGCTCACACAGCTCATGTGAATTCTTGGGCAGCAAGTTTGAAAATGGAAAGCGCCAAATTCTATTTTGGTGGTTTTGGCCAGCAGCACACATGTAAAACACCTTTGTTTGATAGCTTGGGCAGCAAGCTTTTCCCCCAAGTCTTTATATTGGCAGCTGCTTTTTATTAATCCTACAAAGCAAGGAAAAATGTGCTTTTAATTATGGGAAAAAGAATCAATGTAAATTACCTTCCATAAAAGCAAAATGGTAGGTGATCCTTCTTCCTCTTGAATCCTCTTTGCCATGGCTCTAGTAAGAGGTCCAATGTGTGTCTTA
>JAHCHA010012863.1:653-14988 GCA_027742795.1 Vigna hirtella
AGAATAGTATATAAGCTTTAGGACGTCCTAGGGTTTGTATCTTTGGCAGAAACGAAGCAAACACACTCTCTTCCACCCCTTTGAAGGAGGATCTTGGATGCTCAGGCTACCTCTTCACCTTTCTAGGGTTTTATCTTTCATTCTTTCATTATTGTTCATCTTGTTTCACCATGAATATGGTGAACTAAACCTTGTATTGTTGTTGGGGAATCAATGTAGTCTTGTGAAACTCTCATATATGGAATTTGTGCTTATATCTTATATTTAAGACCTATGCTTTCTTTCATCATTAGTTAGGGTTTTTCCTCTTTGCTCAATGCTTGCTTTGTTTAACTCATTCAATGCATGATTATTGGTTTTGTCGATACGGGAACGTACGGGGAAGTCTAGATCCGGGGAATTTCTCCCAATAGTATATTGGTTGTCGTTAAGCTCCTGCACTAAAAGAACTAATTATTAGGAATGCTAGGAATTGTATGAACTCGTAATTAGGGATAGGCCTTCTTGCAAGGTAATTTAGAGAGTGACATTAATAATGATGAAAAGAATGTTGAATTCCTAAAATATATGAGAGTGGATAAGATGAATTGATAAACCCCAACAACATACTCATCCATATATTCCATTGAAGTGTTTGTATTTTGTTTTAGCCATTGATCAAAACTCATGCATACATATTTATTTTCTGTTTTGCATATTAAACTCCACTTATTTCGTTCTTAAGTCTTAGCTAATCAACGAATCACATAACTAAACTAGGACGTGAGTCCTTTGGGAGAACGATACTTGGTCTTACCGAGTTTATTACTTGAAACGATTCGGTCACACTTGCCGATTGTTCAACAAGTTTGTGGCGCCGTATTTCGGTGTTCATAAATTTGTCATCAGATACTTGGGGGGAACTACAATCTTTTTTCTTCCATTCAGAAATCTTATTCTTGTCTCATCATCACTGATCCAGCCTGAGGGATCAGGATCTCTGGCAGTTGCCACTACTTTTCCTCTGCTTTCTCTTGAGCGACGATTAGAGGATGTTATATGATATTGAACTCTTGAACACTCTTCTTCCGTTCTGGGGTTGTGAAGATTACACAAACTGAGCACACTAAATGCTAACACATACTTACAAGTTTGATATGTATGAGGGCACGAACAAACATCACATACTATCGGTCCCACTTAAGTTTTAAAACAAAAAAGTAAAGCCCAAAACAAAGATTATTAATCGGTTTCATTAAAAACAAAGTCGACTTAATGTTTAACAGAGTGATACCAAAAATAGAGAAACACAATCACAGATTATAATCAACTTAGTTCATAACATATTCGATTAAAATTCGCATAACTATATTTTCACAGAAAACAATCAATCAAGTAGCATACAACAAACATGCATATAACAGTCAATCATACAAATGCTTTTGATGCATGAAAGAGTTTTGTTACAGTTACCACAATTAGTGACTTAAGAATTTTTTATTTCATCATGGTAGTTCATCCTTGAGTTGAATACTGCTTCAGTAGCTATTGCTCCTTTCCTGCACAACAATCAAAAGGTTTTGACGCTAGTACCCATTTGAACTTGGGTCTTGTCTTCTTAGAAGCAGTAGGTTGTTCCTTGGGAACCCATTAGTATTTTCCCTTTGGAACTCCAACATTTCTAAAATAGAAATTTCTAACATTGTGACCAAGTGTGTTGTAGTAAAAACATGCATTAGTAGTAGGTTTACTCAGATAAATAAATTTCTTTGAGTTTATCGTATTACTTTTAGCCTTATAACTAATACCTTGTTTGTAGATTGCTCTTCCAGATGATTTTAACACAACATCAAGATTTTCTTTGCCTTCAGTAAATTTGGCTAACGTGCTGGTTAAGTAATCTATTTTCTCAATGTGAACAGGACAGTTACCACATTCTTTCTCAACAATTTGTATTACGGTCTTGACTGTCTTTGCAAATTTCAAATCTTCTTCATGATCTTTTTCAAGCTTTTCATTATCCTGTACTAGATTATCAATTCTATATTCATAGTCTCTTCTTGCAAAGGATAATCGATTCACCTTATACTGAAGTCGCATGGCTTCTGCATGTATCTCCTGAAATGCATCCAATAGCATGTAGTACTTGACCTCTATTGGTTAATTCTCAAATTTACGATCACTGTCATCATCAGAGTGTGTAGAGCCTGCCATGAAGCATAAATTTGACTCCTCTTCAACGTTATAATCATCATCACTTGAAGAGTCTCCATCACTATTTTCCCAGGCAATATATGTTTCCTTTGCTTCTTGTTCTTGTCCTAAGGATACTTGGTGAATTCTTTCTGTTTATTCTTCAAGTCTGGACAATCATGCTTGATATGACCATCCTTTCCATATTCATAGCATTGTACAATGTTTCTTTTTGAGCTTTTCTTTCCTCCTCTTGAAAAGCCTGCATTGTTAGTTGTAGAATTTTTATTCTTCATGAATCTGTTAAATTTTCTCACCATCATATTCATGATTTCCTTTTTTGGTACATCTACATCTGATTCAAATTCAGGTTCAAGATTCTTTGAAGCTTTCTTGCTTGTGGCCTTTAGAGCAATTGATTTCTTCTCTTCAATTTGTTCTTCCTCCTTTATCCTTCCAAGCCCTAATTCATGTTCTCTGAGTTTTCCAAATAATTTGGCCATGTTCATGCTAGTCAAGTCTCTTGATTCAGATATTGTAGTGACTTTCGGCTGCCAGCTTCTGTTGAGGCTTTTTAGGATCTTTATGTTGATTTCTGCTTTATCAAATACTTTCCTGAGAGCCATGAGGTGATTGACTATGTGTGTGAATTCTTTTTGTACTTCATAGATAGTCTCTCCCTCTTTCATTCTAAATAGCTCATACTCATGTGTGAGAGAATTCTTTCTAGCCCTTTTCACTTCATCCGTTCTTTCATGTGTGACCTCAAGAACCTCCCACATTTCCTTAGCAATTTTACATTGGGAAATCCTGAAAAATTCATCCATGGTTAGTGCAAAAGCAATAACATTTCTAGTCTTAACATCATATTGAGCTCTTCCGTTCTCATCTTGAGTCCATTCTGAAAAATTTTTCAAAACAACTTTTCCATTTAAAACATGAGTGGGCTCATATGGACCATTTAGAGTTGCATCCCAAACTTTTTTATCCACCGATTCAAGAAAGATTTGCATCCTTATTTTCCAAAAAGCATAATTTTCTCCAGCAAATAGTGGTGGTCTATTTGCTGGAGAAAGATCAAACACTGAGTTTTCATACTCGTTCGGCCAAGCCTACATCTAGTGTCCTTCCAACCACAGGAAGCCAATGCACTATAATGATCAAGGTTTTTACAACAAGGTTTTTCTAGAGACCTCACGTCACAAATATAAAACACCTCTCTAACCCTCTAATCAAAATATAAGCAGTACAAAAATAGACTAGCAGCAAGAATCCCCTCTCCTACAGTCCAACCCCTTTGAGGTACCCTCAAAGTGAAGAACGCAACACGTCCTTCTTCTTGTAATCACAACAGGGAACTCAACCTAATCTTCATCAAAATTGTAGAACCTTATGTTGCAGTAGACACCCAAATGTGCAAATAGATCAGACTTAGAAAACTCAACAATCTTGTTCTTCAAAAAATCACAAGTAGTTGATCACCACGGTCAAACTAGTTTCTTGGACCTAATTATCTTTCTCTAAACTTTACACTTTTCTGCAGAACAATATGAAAATGTTAGAATCACAAAAGTCTATACAGAAATCAAATTCACATCAATATATAAAGAAACTCGTATCAGGCGCAACATAATCGACTTTGCTACTAATGCAGTCGAATACACCAATTTAGTTATAATAGATAGTAGCAGTAAAAGCAATTAATTGAATTCACAATTAATGCAGTCGAATAATATTTAATGTTTGGTCAACACATTTAAAAGTATAGTCGTTGTGACAGTTATATCAAGCATTAACAGATTTCAAAACAGTAACAAACTTAATCGAATACATATCGCATGCAATCGATTATGCAACAATGTTAAGCCAAGTTTTGAAAACTTTTCTCTTTCGAAAACTCTCATAGCACTCTTGAAAACAGTTTGTGCAAAGACACGATTTTTAATCGATTCACTCCATAATGTACTCGACTTAAAACTATTGTTTTGCTACACAATTCAAATTCAACATTAGTGCTTGTGGTTTTCCTCATCAAAAAACATGTGTCATGCATTCATGTATAAGATCACACATATAACACAATGAAATGCCATGAAAAGCACATATATAACACAATCATGTTCTCATATACACATTTAACTTGTAAGCATAGAACATGTAACACACAATACACATGTGTTATTAATTATGCGTTGTCATCATCAAAAACTCAGATATTATTGAGATTGTGGGTTCAGCAAAACTAGTGCTCCCCCTATCAACAATCTCAACAAAAGGTTTTATAAAGGTGATCAAATGCTCCAAGAAATAAGTAATCGAAGTGGTGGACCAATCTTGAACATTTCTTCAGAGACAAGCTTTACTTTGTTGAAGAGTTTGATCTTTCTGTACAATTGAGTTGCTTGCTGTGTGATCAGGAGAAGTTCTGCAATTTGAGTGTTGTTGTTTCCCTATGCGTGTCGCCAAGAAGAAGAACGAGAACATCTTGTACTTTGAGAGGGTTCTCAAAGGGTTGACTGCAGGAGAGGATTGTTCTTGCTGCAGGGTTGTTGTATTTGGCTATATTAGATTAGTGAGTTAGAGAGGTGATTTACATTTTGACAGTGTGGTCGCTATAAAGCCCTTGATGTAAAAACTAATATCTCTATAGTGCAAATTGGCTTTCAATCTCAGGTTGATTGAAAGGACACTGGATGTAGGCATTGAGGCCGATCCAATATAAAACTCAGAGTTTGATTTTTCTTCTCCCTATCTCTCTACATTACTCATTTACATACTGTCATCATTCAAATACTCATACTGTTACATTGCATACATATTGCTTGTTATTCAAGAAAGATTTAAAGATTCATTCCTTTTGCGAAAAAGATTTGAAAAATGAGTATTTTTATAAAACACCAATTCCCCCCCCCCCCCCCTCTTGGTGTTGAGAAACAAAGCTCATCAATTCTAACAAAAACTGTTATTATAGGAAGGTTGGTGGATTAGTGATGACAGTGCAAACATTGATGGGTGGATTAAGACTCTAGAAAACAAAATTATGTAGCGTGGAGCAAACATTGATGGGTGGATTAGTGATGACAGTGCACAATCCAACTTCCTAGATAGCTAGAAAATGAGGAAGCTGATTTCTCAAAAATATCTGAAGTTGAGCTTTTTCAGAAAAGAGGGATTCATCTTTTCGGGTTGGCTCAACAGGCAAGGTTTGAAACTTTTGTGGAAATGGCTGACCCGTGGTATCCAAAATTGGCAAGGGTCTTTTATTCAAACTTGATGATCTGTGCTAGAACAATTTGTTCCAGGGTAAAAGGTATTGACATAAAACTGACAAATGAAGTCTGGACAGAGATTTCTGGCTTTCTGTTAGGAGGTGAGCAATGCCATTTAGGCATGGAAGGATTCCATAAATTCTCTCTGTACCAAGACTGTTTGAGAAATCTAGATGAAGTGAGAGACTACTCCCACTACAAAACAGGAGGTATGAAGAAATATGACTGTGTGTGTGCTTTTGTCATCTCTTGGATTATGATGCTGATAACTGTTGAATAACCGTTATTTTTATACTTAATTTTGATATTAAAAACAACCTTTATGACTTAGAAACTAGCTTGAAATCATGCTTTTGCTTAAGTTTTGGAAATAAGAGAGTTGGATGCGTTTTATGCTTGGTTTTCCTTGTTTTGGCAGGAATTAAGTTGAATTAGATGAAAGAACACTAGTGCAGAAAGGGCTTTAGACGTCCTTTCTTTTGGCCATTTGACGTCCGACCTTTGCCCGACGTCTTTGTGGGTGACATTACTCAGACGTCGGGGGGTCTACATCGGACGTCTAATGTGTCAGGCCCGACGCCTATGAAGACGTCTGGTGTACACCCTCGGACATCCATATAGACGTCCACTTGTGCCCGTCTGACGTCCCTATAGACGTCCGTCTTCTCCCTCCCCCGACGTCTACACAGACGTCCGTGGTGTACCCCCGACAACCACCAGCCTGAATTGTTTTGTGGTAGGGGCTGGGGTTGGACATCCGTTTGTGCACTGCCAGACGTCTATAGACGTCCGACAGTGCACTAACGGACTTCTACTGGGCATGTTTTTTTAAAAAATTATTTTATTTTTGCAATAAAACCACACCTGAAAAGTAGAAAATTGTCCCAGAACAATTTTGCAATAATATAAATAAAGTTCTACTTAATGTAAACTATAATCCACAACCAAAACTATCAAGATAAAACTTAAACTAAAACTAAGCAATGTTCAACAACAAATAAAACTATTCCTAACTCCATCTTTGTAGAAAATAAGCGGTCCACTTCTGCCTTATCTGTTTCATATATGTTTGAAGATGAATTTGATTTGTATTCTTGAAGCGTTGCAAATTTGAAGAAAGATTCATTATGGTTTCATATATGTTTGAAGATGAATTTGATTTGTAATGTATTGAAGGTATACATCATTACCTCATTCCAGTCATCTGTAATGACAGCTCGAATGATGCTCTTAATCCAACACATCACATAGAAGCCACATTCCCATGAATCTAGCTGCTGGTTACACTAAAATGACAAACTAAACAGTTAAGAATTTCGATCATTCAATAACATAGAAAATGAATTAGAACTATAAATGACTTACAACCTTTGGATACATAATTTGAACCAGTTGACCACGAGATTTACCAATAACTCTGTACAGATTGAAAACACAAAGTATAATTAATATGACTATATTTATCATAAAAGTTGAAGGTGAACATCAAATTCAAAGTCATTTTTGGAGAAACACTTACCATGACCCTTGAAGCATGGTTCTCAAGTCATTTTTCATCCTCCTGTGCAACGAACAAAACCATATAATTTTACATTGTTTGGGAATGATGACCATCAGCTGCCAGTACGACCTATCACGAAGGACAAATAGTTATTTAACTAATTAAGGAAACTATAATAATGAATTGTCCACATATAACAACACCTACCCCTCAATGTATGGCACAAGGTATATGTCTCTTTTTGACTCATCCATCCATGTTTGCAAATAATGTTTTCTGTTTTGAAGTGTGTTACTAGACGGTTGAATGGTCTGAGGTTCAACAAATCCGTACATGGAAGACCGACCTTGGTCTACAACGATTGTGTCCATGTACCTAAAACAACAAAGTTTAGTTGTTAGAAACTGTAACAATGTAAATAAAAGTAATATGAAAGACCAAATTGACTATCTTACATGCACCACAGCTGAATGATGGAAATATTCAACATCCTGTCTCCCCCAATCACCTCCAATGCATCATAGAATGTGATATAAACTGGCACATGTGGGGGAAGACCAAATACTCTCAAATCCCAGTATAGTTCTAATGATGCTTTCTTCAATCCGGGTAATTTTGTCATTAGCTTTGATAGAGGATCATCCTCCACTTCAGCCATCTCATCATCTTCATGTATGACTGTATCATGAATTGGCTGCTTCTAAGGACGTGTGAACTGAAGATAAGAATTTACATTAAAGAGTTATCAACAGTTATTTGAAGAATAAACATAGAAATACTAAGGAAAAAGACATTATACCTGTGGAGTAGCGATGTGGGACATGATCAATGCTCTGGGCCAGGCAATAAATGATCATGTGGCCTCCCCCACAAAGTTAATTTATGGAGTGGGTACAGGCACCTGAGCCTGGGGATCCCGAACCTCGTCAATGGTCACACGCACGTGCTGGGGTAATATGGCAACACCATGAATAGTCTGCCCTCCCTCAAGCACTCGTCCGACAGCCACAATGCGTGGGGGATCCCCATCAACCAACAGCTCATATTGACCGCTATACTGAGTGGGGTCTACAGCAGAGCATGATCCTCTAGTGTTGACACGAGGTGGTGTGGGAGTTTCATCGGTCCCCATGTTGCCTTGCGTCATGGAATGCAGCTTTTCTTCAAGCGCTCTTTGTATTTCTTTTTGTTCTTGTAGCTGCTCCATGAATCGTTGCTCCATTGATCTCATGCTTTGGTTGAGTCTTTCCTCCCACTGAAGATCCATTTGCCTCAGTGTCTCCTGACTCGTTGATGGGGCGGTTTTCTGTGTAGGGCCAAAGTAGTCACGAAGACCAATCGCCCCAGGAACTCCACGTACATGTCCTGGGTGCTCGGGCCTTCCAATGGTCGTTGTTAGAATGTCGTCCCTACCTTGGCCAGCAAATGTGCCCTGAGTCTGCTGCAAAACCAACTCATCCTGCACATAAAAAAAACAAGTTACTTAGAAGACATGTTGTGTTAGATACACAATCACAGAACTGCTTATAATTTGAACTTACAATTCTCTGTGAGATCAAGGCAGCTAAGGAATATGTCATGTTCCCATCAGATTTAGTCCGAGCAGCCTTCCACAGCTCGTACCTAGCAGGTGCAGGTGCTAGGTCCGGCGACTCAAGTCCCAAGGCATCCGCTCTAGACTTTCTCAGTTTCTTCTCCAGTTTTGCATATCCACCTCGTGATAACAAGTGGGGTGCATCGTTTAGCCTTTGTCTTTCTTGGGCGGCTAACCTTTTACCCTGTTGATAACAGTTGAAAAACTGTTATTTTCATGCTTAAAATTGATATTAAAAGCAACCTTTAACACTTAGAAACTAGCTTGAAATCATGCTTTTGGTCATATTTACAGAAATAAGAGAGCTGGACAGGTTTATGCTTGATTTCAGTGTTTTTGTGCAGGTTTTAAGGTGAATCTGGTGAAAGAAGTGAAGAAGGAGAGAGATGGAATCAGAAAAGACATCAAAAAGTGCAAAAGGAGAAGCCGCAAGTACCGCTCAGCGGCAAATTTCCGCTTAGCGGCACTGAAGAGGTCACGTTTGATCCGTTGAGGGGCAAAATGGCCGCTGAGGGGAAGAAACCAACTCACGCACTTACCGCTGAGCGGCAGTTTACCGCTGAGCGGCACTTTTATGGGCTTGGGCCTAATTTTTCTGTATTTTTAGAATAGTATATAAGCTTTAGGACGTCCTAGGGTTTGTATCTTTGGCAGAAACGAAGCAAATACTCTCTTTTCCACCCCTTTGAAGGAGGATCTTGGATGCTTAGGCTACCTCTTCACCTTTCTAGGGTTTTATCTTTCATTCTTCCATTATTATTCATCTAGTTTCACCATGAATATGGTGAACTAAACCTTGTATTGTTGTTGGGGAATCAATGTAGTCTTGTGAAACTCTCATATATGGAATTTGTTTTAGCATCTTACTTTAAGATACATGCTTTCTTTCATCATTAGTTAGGGTTTTTCCTCTTTACTTAATGCTTGCTTTGTTTAACTCATTCATGGCCATGATTATTGATTTTGTCGATACGGGAACGTACGGGGAAATCTAGATCTGGGGAATTTCTCCCAATATCATATTGGTTGCCTTTAAGCTCCTGCACTTTAGAACTAATTACTAGGAATGCTAGGAATTGTATGAACTCGTAATTAAGGATAGGCCTTCTTGCAAGGTGATTTAGAGAGTGGCATTAGCATTGATGAAAAGAATGATGAATTCCTAAAATATATGAGAGTGGATAAGATGAAATTGATAACCCCAACAACATACTCATCCATCTAATTCATTAAAGTGTTTGTATTCCTCTTTTCCATTGATCAAATTCATGCATACATGTTTATTTACTTTCTTTTGCATATTAAACTCCAATCAATTTGTTCTTAAGTCTTAAATAATCAACAAATCACATAACTAAACTAGGCCGTGAGTCCTTTGAGAAAACGATACTTGGTCTTACCGAGTTTTATTACTTGAAACGATTCGGTCACACTTGCCGATTGTCCAACAAGTTTGTGACGCCGTTTTTCGGTGTTCATAAATTTGTCATCAAGTTTTTGGCGCCGTTGTCGGGGACTCGTGGTTTAACTAGTTAATTTGTGTGATTATTGATTATCTTTGACTTGAATTTTAAATTTCTGTTTTTATTTTCTGTTTTTATTTTTCGGTTTTGTTTTTATTTTATTTTATTTTATTTTCTATTTTTATTTATTATTATCTCTGAATTTTATATCTTCTCTTATATCTTTTTGTGCTAACTAATTCTTCTAGGGTTTTGTTTCTTGTGTATGCAGGAGGCAATTCGAACCAGGAGCAAGAAAACTGCAGAACCTCTCTTTGAAGGTTTAGACGAGAGTAGACGGAGGAGAAGAATCCATACATCTAGAGAACTTTTCCCTCCTCCGGAAACTCTGTTACAACCATCACCACAAGGTTCTGACCATAGCACTGAGAACATGGAGAATAATAATATCAGAAAAACTCTTGCAGATTACACAAATATAGCTGGACCTCAGCATTTTAACAACATAGCAAGACCAAGAGTCAATGCAGCTAACATGGAGGTCAAACCAGCATTAATCCAACTGGTGAAAAGTAATCAATTCAATGAATTGTCTCACGAAAGCCCATATGAGCACCTAAAAACTTTTAACGAGATCTGCAACACAGTGAAAATCAATGGGGTGCCGGACAAAGCAATCAAACATATCTTATTTCCATTCTCATTAGGAGGCAATGCTAAGCTTTGGTTGAATTCTTTTCCGAAGGGAAGCTTTACAGAGTGGGAAGCAGTTGTGACAAAGTTCCTAAATAAATATTTCCCACAATGAAAGGTGAATAAAGGAAAGCAAGAGATTTCTTCATTCAGGGAAGGCATGGAGGAATCACTGGGTCATGCATGGGACAGATATAAAAGCTTATTACGAAAGACACCCACGCATGGATTCGATGAAGTGGAAGTAGTCCTAACCTTCCTTGGAGGTCTTGGTTCACAAACCAAGGTGATGCTTGACGCCTCAGCAGGAGGAAACATCAAATGGAAAACTCCAGAGGAAGCGACAGAAATCATTGAAAATATGGCTACTAGTGACAACGAGCTAAACAGTGAAAGAGGAGCTCCTATCCAACAAAAAGGAGTTCTACAACTACAAACAAATGATTCCTTGCTAGCACAGAATAAAATTCTAACTCAACAACTGGAGACTCTTACAAAAACACTTGCACAATTGCCTAAAGAGTTAAAGACTGTTGCACAGGTACAATCTCAGTTGTGTGAATTATGTGGGGGTGACCATATCAATGGTCAATGCGCCTTCCCAGCAGAAGCCGTAGAGGATGTTAATTATATGGCCAATCAATACCGTCAAGGGAATTTCAACCAAGGGTGGAAACCACACCTAAGCATTGGACAAGGGCAAACTGGGCAAGCTGGACAATTTAACAAGCAACAACAGCAACCAACCTTATGGCAGCAGATTTCTATACTTAATGAAAGGTCCATAAGGATGGAAGAAACTCTTAATCAGTTCATATAGAAAACTGAGTCTACCCAGAAAAGCACTGAAGCTGCTATCAAGAATTTGGAGATTCAGATGGGTCAGATCACTAAGCAGGTGGAAGAGAGGCCAGATAAAAACTTTGGGGCTAATACTGAGGTTAACCCTAGAGAAGAATGCAAAGTGTTAGAGAGTACTAAAGATGAGATAGTTGAGTTAGAAAAAGGAGAGATAGAAGAGAAAAGGGAGAAAAGAGAGATAGAGAGTAAAGATATTTTTCCTTTTCCAATAAATCAGGAGAAACAACTTGATTTATTATTCAAGATGGTGGACAATGATGCACCTTGGGAGGAGATACTACAACAAATTACAGTTTATACTAAATCTGATGAAGATGTCTCTACAAAGAAAAGACGTAGAGATGATGAGGCAAAGAAGTGTAAAGCTATTAAAAAGGAGCCATTCCCTCCAAAAGCGAAAGATCCAGGAGGCTTTTCTATTCCTTGTACCATAGGGAAGAAAAGGGTTAAAAAAGCTCTACTTGATTTAGGTTCAAGTGTTAACTTGATACCTTATTCTTTACTAGAGCAGATTGGTGATGTTAATGTGAAACCTGTAAAGGTTAACCTAGTAATGGCAGACGGATCTTCAAAGGAACCATGTGGAATTGCAGAGGATATTATAGTTTGTGTAGGCAAACTCCAGTTCTTGGTAGACTTTGTGGTGATGGAGATGGAGACTGAAAAGATACCTATTATTCTTGGAAGACCATTTATGAAAACGGCCAAAGCCATCATTGATGTGAACGAAGGTATAGTGGTGCTCCAAGACCGAGAGGAGAGAGTTGTTGTAGATGTCTTTAAAGATGAGAGGCAGATACAGGAGGAAGAAGCTAGTCATAAAGCTGCATTTCAAGATGTACACATGACTAGCCATCAAGATGAAAAGCCCAAGGTTAAAGGTAAACATTGTTTGTTGTTTCAGGTACAGAAAGGAGAAAAGATTGGAAGAGGAAGAAAATTTCCTGATGACTGGATGAAAGGAAGACCCCAACTTGGTACACCTGTGAGAATCAAAAACAAGTTGTGGGTTGTGAAAGGCTACAAAGAGAAGGAGATGATAGAGATAAAGTCTCCATATTCTAGAAGAATCAAAACAGTACACAGGAAACAGTTGAGGAGTTGGTGGGACAACGACATCAACTATGAAGAAGGAACTTGAACTTTATTGGGTCAAGCTAATGACGTTAAAAGAGCGCTTGCTGGGAGGCAACCCAGTGATTTAGGAACTTTTGATTCTATTTTGGTTTTGTAATTTTTAATCTGTTCGACATTATTTTTGTAAATATTTTTTTTTTTTTGCATATAGCATCTACTGAAGGATGCTAGGTGGTTAAGTATCTACTGAAGGATACTAAGTTTGTAACACCTACTGATGGGTGTTGGTAAGAAAGTTTTGCACCTACTGATGGGTGTTGGTAAGAAAGTTTTGCACCTACTGATGGGTGTTGGAGGATTTTGGGTCAGGCTCGTGACGTTAAACAAGCGCTACCTGGGAGGCAACCCAGTTGATTGATTGTTTCTGTTTGTTTTATTGTAGTAGCATACTAGGGTTTTGCATGAGTAATCTGAAAATTGAATTGCAGGGAACCAGTGAGGGGCATGTTTAGGAGGCATTTAGGTTAAGCAAGGAAGAAGAAGGGCACTTCACGAAAGTGCCGCTGAGCGGCAAACTACTGCTGAGCGGTACTATCGCAGAATGGGCTTAGGTGCCCCTTAGCGGAACCCGAGCCCATTAGGGTATTTTTTATACCCTAAGCTGCGCATAAGCTTCTATTTTCAGGCTCTTCTCTGCAAACACACTCCTACATACCTTTTCCAAGGTTCTCCATATCTTTTCCCTCTTCCCTCTTGAGAAAATCTGTCTTCCACTCACTTTCTCACTAGTGTTCCATCTAAGTTTGGGGTTGGAAGAAAGCATCTTAGCTTGGAAGCATTCTCATTGCATCTAGCATCTCCACCCAAGTAAGTAAAGCATTTTGTTCATTCTAGGGTTCTTGAGTTTGAATGTGATTGTTAAAGCATGAATATTTAGGGGTTTTGATTTCTATGCATGATTTGATGATTAAATTGATGTTTGAACCGATTGAACTGCATGATTTTGATCTGGAAAACTAAAAATTGCATGTGGGTGGAGTTAGGACTGTTTAAAAAGGATTTTTCAAAAATCTGCAGAGTCACCGCTCAAGGGTAAATTGCCGCTGAGCGGCACTCTGCCAGACTTGTGATTTTTGATCCATTGTGTTCTGGATTGCTGCACTGGTGGTGCTGAGGGGTAATTCTGACCCTCAGCGGTGGTTTAGCTTCGAAATGAGGAGTGTTCTGTGTTTTACTAATGATTAACAACATGTTCTGTGGTTTTGTATCTGTGTTTGATTGTAGGAATGGCATCCTCTTCAGGCAAAAGATTGAAGACCATGGCAACCAAGAGAAAAGAAAAGGAACCAGAATAACCCCATTCTAGTAGGTTCCTATCTCAAAAACATGAGAAGCACTTCAAGGTGGTCCAAGATAGGAGACTCCTTATGGAGAGAAAGGTTGGAATGATACCTAACTTTGCTCCTCAATTTGGAGAGCAATTGTTAGGGAATGATTGGGGAAAGCTAGCCACATACCCTGCACCTGCAAATATAGCTGTGGTAAAAGAATTCTACACCAATGCAAAGAAGATTGGTGATTATCCAGCTGAGAACTATCTAGGCTATGTCAGAGGTCATGCTATCAGGTATGATCCTGATTCCATCAATAACTTCCTGGATACTGTGTGGGCTGGTGAGCAGTGCCAGTTTGCTCTCTGTATGGA